>JAJONR010031825.1:0-134088 GCA_029582245.1 Solanum etuberosum
TAAAAATCCTTATATAGGGTTTTGGGTAGAAATTAACACGACGTAGTATTGAGTTAAACTAATTAGGAAAAGACCCAAAACCTCCTGACTTTAAAGCCGACGAAATGACTTCAAGGAGGCCTAAACGACCTGTCTAAGACCACCACGACCCATCTAACGGGTCGAGAAGAAACTTTTCCTGACAGGGCTTCACTATTTTAGGTATACCCTTTTACTCCAAGGTTGGAATTAGTCCAACTTAGTGGCGCTAGAAAGAGGACTTGGAGATCTTTAATTTGACAGGTCATTGGCCACCTAATTGATTTTGTGCTAAAAGATATGATCATTTGAAGTTGATCCTAAACTCTAAGTCTGATAAACCCCCTTCACGGATGACTTCACGGTCCGTGTGGGGCTTCACGGGCCGTTCAGACGTCCGTGGTCGTTGACCAGTGACTAAGGGTGTAACACCTCAGAATCTAGTAGGCTAAGCAAGGGACCAAGTGAGAGGTCACAAGACAAAGACGGATCCTGGGCACCCTTCATGAAGGCCTAGATGATCCGTGAAGGGCATCACGAGGTGTGGTGTAGCCCGTGAAGGCTCACAGTGTCAAGCCAAAGAGGGCTCCCATACCACGAGCACCTAGATGACTCGTAGTGAGCACCACGGCGCATAGTGATGCCCGTGAAGGTGGAGGCAGTAGCCACATTAAGGCTGACCCTCCACACAAGCCACTAGATGGCTCGTGAGAGCCATGACGGCTCATGGAGTGGGTAGTGAGGTAAGTGGGGTTTGTGGGTAAGTTTCCCAAGCCACTGGTCAAGGACCACTGTCACGACCCAGGGGTACCCCCTAGATGTAACATGGCGTATAGAACCCCAAAGGACTCCATACAAGCCACATAGTTCTCATAACATAAGAAATAGAACAATAAGAGTAAAACAATAGTCCAAGTCCAAAACATTTTATAAACAAAAAGCGGAAGTATAAACACTTTGTCTCATCATAGCCATCTAATACAATATAATGAAATTGGGCCTAGCCCATACATCATGTCCAAAAGAGAAATACATGAAAGAAACTGAAAACAATAAGCTCCGTCCTCGAAGCATGGGGACTCACCAAAGCTCGAGAAATCACAAACTCAACTACTATCCACGAGACTTGGAAACCTGTCTGTCGGACCCTACATTTTGGGGAAAATGTAGGCAAGATTATGAGTTAGTACAAAATAATGTACCAAGTATAATAGCCATGCATAAAACATTTAAAACATGCTAAAAGGGACATTTCATTTCATGACATGCAATTGACCAAGCTAAACATGATATAAAAGAGTTATAAAACATAAGTCATAAATCATGGTCAATGCAAGCTAACTTTATCTTTAAAACCTTTGAACTCATGTGAGATACTTCTTGAAGTAACCTTAGTTCATTAGTACTTGTGGGGAATTAGCCTTAACCGACATAGAGATCATGTGAGCTATAACATGATCCCCCGGTGTCTCCCACACCGAAAAGGGTTGTCCTACATACCAAGGTAGAACCATGAACTTCTAGCTTAAGTGGATCCACTAGCTAATGTCTATCTATGACAATCATCCTATGGGGGCACATAGGTAAGGGATAAGGAGATTGCTTCTAGAAACCCGGCCTCTATTAACGGGAGAGCTCCCATCTCAATATCCTCTTGGTGCTAAGCATAAATCCCACGGAATAGTCATTTCTTACTTTGACCTTATTATTCATGGAAAGGTATCCTAGGATAACCAATCCAAGCTAGTTTCATTAGGATAACTCTTACTCTTTGATTCAATTAGGTGAAAAAGCCTTTCAACCAAAGAATCCTTTCTATGTGAGAAAACCTTTCACATCATGCTAGTTATGTTTATGAGAATGTCCTTTCAACAACACAACAACAACATCATCATTGGTTCTTTACTCTCAAAGCACCCTTAAAACATTTGCATAGATTTCATAAGAAAATGCGTAAGTCCATAATTTACCACTTGAGGCTCAAAACCCACTTTCAATCATAAATGCTTAGAAAAACATGGGTTAGATATGGATTTAATCATAAATACATGTAAAGCTTGCAATACATGTTTAATTTCATAAAACACTTGCTTTATACTCAAAATCCCACATCTTATGATTCATAACTTGAAAACATAGGGGATTACACGGTTCATGGGGAAATCATCATAAAATCATCATGTATCATCAATTTATGCATAAGAGATCATAACAATCATATAATTCAATAATCAAAAGAACCTATGGTAGTTGAAGAAAATCTTAACTCAATTGGGGAATTCTACCTTTAGAAATAGAGAATTTGGGAACTCCATGGATGAAAGGAATCCATGGATGAAAACTATAATACCTTGAATCCAAAAGCTAGCCTTCAATGGAGGAATTGAAACCTTGACTTGAAACCCTAGGATGAATCTTCTTCTTCTTCTTCTTCAAGTTTCTAGAGAGAGAATTATTTGGGAGTTCTTCTTTTGTTAATTCGGAAGAATGAAGTAAATGGGCTAATTTGGGGGTTGAAAATACTTATATAAGGGTCTTAGTGAAGGGTAAAATGATGCAGTATAGGAACTAATTAATTAGGAAAAGACCCAACTGCCCCTGAAAGATAACTGTCAGCTGTGACCCACGACACACACCGACGGATCGTGGACTGACCAACGGTCCATCCTGCACACTCGTGGTTGGTGGTCAGAGACTATGATTTTGGGGCTTCAAACCATAGACCCTGACCACGGACCGTGGTCTGACCTACTGTCCGTAGGTCTGGCCGTGGTTCTTGGCCCTCAGAACACTTGCTAGGCAGCCCTACCACTGACCACACCTATGATCCGTGGTCCCTTTCACGGGCCGTGGGTGGCCGGCGTGGGTTGCACCTGCAACTTCTGGAAATCTGATTCTTTTCTATTTTTCAAATATGGGGTGTTACAATATCTCCCCCTTGGGACCATTCGTCCTCAAATAAGATTTAAACTGGTTCTAAAAGCTTAGGAGAGGAACTAACAACCCTACCTAACAATGCAATGCATGTAACCAATGAGGAACTATCGACTCCAAGCTATGACGTTCTCAAAACATCATAAGAGGGGTGAAACTAACTCTAACATCCCATCAAGCATGCAATGCACATATACAAGGAGGAAACATCAACTCCAAGCTAAACATACTCAATGCATCATAAGGAAGTAGGAAATACATCTAGCAACCCAATATGCATAAAATTTCAAAATATCTCATGTTCAAGGAGGAACTACCTTCTCCAAGCTAAAAACATGCTCAACACAATCTCATGGAGCCCATATGCAATTCACTCTCAAGAGCATAGCTAAAGCATGTTCATCAATTCATCTCATGAAGTCTATAGGCAACTCATACTCAATGCACACAACATGAGGAAAATCAATCATATAAACTCATTTTCTTTCAAAACACAAGTTTTCATGAACATGCATATCATAAGAAATCAGGGAAACACATAAAAACACACGACTCCAAAAACAAAGGTCAAACCAAGAGGAACTCATTACCTCAAGCTAGAGTAGTAGTAGAAGGAAAAAGGTGAGGATATCGGGAAATCATATTGGCCTCGGCCTCCCAAGTAGCACCCTCAATTAACTGACTCCTCCATAAAACATTCACGGAAGCAACTTCCTTGTTTCTTAACTTCTTAACTTGCCGGTCTAAAATCTCAACCGAAACTTCCTCATAAGAAACACTCTCATCAACTCCCAACCCTTTTAAGGAAACTATGGATGTCGGATCACCAACACATTTCTTCAACATGGAGACATGGAAAACCAGATCCACCATCGCCAACTCATTTGGAAAATCTAGCTCATAATCAACCTTCCCCACACGCCTCAAAATCTGAATAGGGCCTACATATCGGGGACTAAGCTTCCCTTTCTTACCAAACCTCATTACACCATTCATGGGTGAGATTTTCAAGTAAACCCAATCATGAATGTCAAACTCGAGATCCCTTCTTCTCACATCGGCATATGACTTTTACCAACTTTGAGCCATTTTAAAACTTTCTCTAATAAGTCAAACTTTCTCTATGGCCTCATGTACCAATTCAGGACCTATTAGGAAAACTTCACCCACCTCAAACCAACCTATAGGAGATCTACACCTCCTACCATATAATGCCTCAAATGGAGACATATCAATACTCGAGTGATAACTATTATTATAGGTAAATTCATTCAATGGCAAATGGTCATCCCAATTACCCTTAAAATCAATTACAGAAGCCCTTAACATGTCTTCCAAAGTCTGAATAGTACGCTCTGCTTGCCCATTGGTTTGGGGATGAAAGGTCGTGCTAAGATTAAACTCAGTGCCAAGACCCTTTTGGAATGACTTCCAAAACTGAGAAGTTAATTAGGTACCACGATCGAAAATAATGGACAAAGGCACTCCATGAAACCTTACTATTTCTCTCAAGTATAACTTTGCATAGTCCTCCGCTGAATAAGAAACCTTGACGGGAGGGAAATGGGCCGATTTCATCATCCAATCTACTATCACCCAAATCAAATCATGTTGTCGCCCGGTGCGAGGCAAACCAACAAAAAAGTCCATATTCAAGTCTTCCCACTTCTAAGTAGGAATGCTAATATCTGTGGATAAACCTCCCAGTTTCTGATGCTCAACCTTTACTTGTAGGCAATTTGGACACTTAGCCACAAATCCCGCAATATCCTTTTTCATCCCATTCCACTAATAGACCTCTCGTAAATCACGGTATATCTTGGTAGCTCCCAGGTGAATGGAATACCATGAACTATGGGCTTCTGACAAGATCTATTCCCTCAAGTCATCAACAATTGGAACACACAAACGACCTTGGTATCTAAGTACCCCATCTCCCTCTTGGGAGATAGCCTCTACGGATTTCTTAAGCACCACTTCTTTCAATTCTACCAAAATTGGATCAAGACCTTGCTTGGCTTTCACATCCGCCACAAAAGATGATTCAAAACCATTGTGAACCGTAACACCACCTTGGTGGAGTCCACCAATTGAACACCTAATCTAGCTAATCTATGAACATATCGAACCAACTCTTTCTTTTCTTCTTCAATATGAGCAACATTACCCATAGATAACTGACTAAGAGCATCCACTACCACATTAGCTTTACCGGGGTGATAAAGAACACTCATGTCGTAATATATCAATAACTCAAGCCACCTTCTTTGGCAAAGATTTAGATCTTTTTGATTGAACACATATTGCAAACTCTTGTGGTCGGTAAACACATCTACATGCACACTATACAAATAATGCCTCCAAATCTTTAAGGCAAAAACATCCGCCGCTAGTTCAAGGTCATGGGTAGGATAATACTCTTCATGAAATTTAAGTTGCCTTGATGTATAGGCAATAACTTTCCCATTTTGCATAAGCACACACCCTAGACCAATTCTTGAGGGATCACAATAAACCACAAAACCATCCGTCCCTTCCAGTAATGTCAACACCGGAGCGAAAGTTAGTCTATCTTTCAACTCTTGAAAACTCTTCTCACACATCTCGGTCCATATAAACTTAGCCTTGTTTTGAGTCTCAGCCGTCAAAGGAGAGGCAATTGAAGAAAATCCCTCAACAAACCTTCTATAATAACCGACTAAACCCAAGAAACTTCTAATATCCGAAGGAGTTAGAGGTCTAGGACAACTCTTGACCGCATCCGTCTTCTTAGATTCTACTTCAATACCCTTACTTGAGACAATATAACCAAGAAAAGCTACAGGTCTTAACCAAAATTCACATTTTCTAAACTTTGCAAAAAGTTGTTGGTTTAAGAATTTGCAACACGATCCTCAAATGATCAATATGCTCATCCTCACTCCTTGAGTAGATCAAAATATCATCAATGAACACAATAATAAACATGTCAAGGTATTGTCTAAACACCCTATTCATCAAATCCATAAACATCGCCGGAGCATTGGTCAACCCAAACGACATCACCAAAAACTCATAATGACCATACCGAGTTCGAAAAACCGTCTTTGGAATGTCATCTTCTCTCACCCTAAATTGGTGATAACCTGATCGAAGATCAATCTTAGAGAAATAACTTGCCCCTTGAAGTTGGTCAAATAAATCATCTATCCTTGGAAGAGGATACTTATTCTTAATAGTCACTTTGTTCAACTGACGATAGTCAATACACATACGGAGAGAACCATCTTTCTATCTAACGAACAAAACTGGAGCACCCCATGGAGAGATACTCGATCAGATGAAGACCTTATCCAACAAATCTTTCAATTGTTCTTTCAACTCCTTAAGTTCTACCGGAGCCATGCGGTAAGGAGGAATAGAAATAGATTGCGTATCTGGGAGAAGATCAATACTGAAGTCTATTTCCCGCTAGGGAGAAATACCGGATAAGTCATCTGGAAACACTTCTGAAAACTCATTTACAATGGGGACCGACTCGAGAGAAGGGGTTTCAAAATTTACATCCCTCACCCTAACTAGATGGTAAATGCAACCCTTCGAAATTATCTTTCTAGCTTTAAGACAAAAAACAAACTGACCCTTAGGTATAGAATTTCCCCCTTCCACTCTAGGACAGGCTCATTTGGAAACTGAAACTCGTAACAATCAATAGAAGCATAACATGAGTGCAGACAATCCATACCTAAGATAACATCAAAATCTAGCATATGAAGCTCTACCAAGTCAACAAGAGTAACTCTATGAGACAAGGAAACGGGACACTTTCTATAGACCCTCTTAGCCACAATAGAATCACCAACAGGAGTAGAGACAGAAAAGGGTTCTAACAACACATCAGGGAGCACATCAAATCTCATTGCCACATATGGCGTCACAAAAGACAAAGTATTACCGGGATCAAGTAAAGCATATACATCTAGTTGAAAAACTTTCAACTTATCGGTAACCACATCGGGAGAACTCTCTTGCTCCCCACGAGTATGAAGTTGTAACACCCCGTAGCCGTAAGAGGAAAGATAGCAAAATTTCAAGATTCCCAGGTGTCACCCACGAGGGGAAACCACGCCACATGGTAGGACCCATGCCCCGTAGGTGGGCCTCGTGGATGAGCCCCATGGAAAACTTCCCAAGGCAGTGACCTACGCCAGAACCCATGCCCCGTGGATGGGTCCACGACTCATGGCTAGGAGTACATAGGTCAAGGTCTAGAAAACCAATCCCCAGACCACCAACCCACGTTCACCAGGATGGACCGTAGGTCCATCCACGGTCCGTCGGCGTGGTCTCGTGGGTGGGGCCTGTGGGACGGTTAAGCGACGGCTTAAGGGTCTTTTCCAATTTTAATTAAATTGAAGTGATCTCATTTTGCCTGAGTCTAGACCACTTATATAAGTATTTTTAACCCACCAAATCCCCTAAATTAAGTCATTCTCTCAAATCCCAAAAAGAAAACCCAAAACTCCTCTAAAAAATCCTTTCTCTAGAAGTAGGAAGAAGAAGAAGAAGAAGAAGAAGAAGAAGAAATTAGAGCTAGGTCATGAGCAAGTCTCCCAATCTCCAAGCGTTTGAGGGCATTGTAACCAAGGTATGTTAGCTTTTCATCCATGGATATCTTCCATCCATGGAGTCCCTTAGAAATCCCCATTCTAGCTATGGTTTCTTCCAATGTTGTGGGTTATGGTGATTGTTGATCCAATTGTATGGATTTTGATTGTTTATGATAGAATTCATATAATTACATTTTATTAGAGTGAAACTACATGTATCCATGCCTATTCCATGATTATAACCTAGAATTAATATAATTGGGTTGATGCCATCAATGAAAACTTTGTGGGTTTAGGCTTGTCCTTATAGAATGGATGAATTATGATTAGAATTGCTTGAGAATAAATCTTAGATTATGATCATGATATCTAGGGCTTGAGAGTAAAGCTTATGATATGAATTGTCGGTAATTGATGTTATTGTTGAGGAAGGGATACTTCCCACATGAATTGCCTAATTATGAATGTATGAATATGAAAGGTTTCCTCACATGAATGATTTTAGGTTTGAAAGGAGTGCTCACCTAAAATGAATCTAGACTAAAAGATGATGTAATTATTGAGGCTAGAGGCGATTACCCTTGACCTCCATATGGAAGGATATGAGGTGATTCCCATACTCCTTATAGTTGAACAAGAGGTGAGTCCCCACATTCCTATTATGATGAATAGACATGAAGGCGACTACCCATGCTCCTTATGAAATGATGTGGAGTCGAGTACCCGTGTCATATGATGAGGTTATGGAGGCGAGTACCCACAATATGAAAGTAAGTAAGGCAAGAGGCAAATACCCATTAGCCTTTGTAAGTTAGGCAAAGAGGCGAATCCCCATGCCTTTAAAAGTAGGTATGAATTATGAGAACAATGATGTAGAGGAATGAATAGCTTGGATTATTGCTTGAGATGCCTTCCATGAGGTAATTTGACTAGAGGCGGGTGACCCAAGTGATGACTAAGGATGAGTAAGGTTGCTTGATAAGTATTCCTTTCTTATTATGATATTGATGTATGTGCATGATTATGCATATGGTTTATATTGACTAACCAAGATATTTATGTTGTTTATGCTAGCTATCATATTTAGTACTTAATATACTAACACATACTTTTGCCTACATTTTTATCAAATGTAGAGTCTGGCGACTAAGATTCTCACACTCGTGGCTAGCTTCGTTGTTGATCAAGGGAGTGAAGATTTAGTGAGTCCTTATTGTGTTCGAGGATGTGATCACCCTTTTCTATCATGTTTTCTTTTATGTCATGGACTACTGTATGGGCTGCGTCCTAAGATTTATTCATGTTGTTTTAGATGGTTTAAGAATATGGTATTAGATTTCCGCTCGTTTTTATAAAAGACTTTTATTGTATTGAAAAGTTTTAATTCTCACCCATTTATATTACTTTATGTTATGATATGCTAAGTGGCTTGTATGAGGCCTCTCGGTGTCTTATACGCCTTGTTATATCTAAGGGGTACCCCTGGGTCATGAAAAACTTAGTAATCAGAGCACAAGGTTTAGAATGGTTCTAGGATGTCTCAAACCACGTCTAGTAGAGTCTTTTTCATAAGTGTGAAGCGTGCCACAATTATGAATGAGAGGCTATTAGATGGTTAGTAAACTTCACTTCTTCATTTATTAAAGTCGTTCCATGGAGTTAACTCTATAAAGTCTTTCTCCTAATCCTTACCTGATGGTTTTCAGGATATGACTACTAGAAGGACTAATGCTAGGAGGACTGAGGGAGACAATGTAGGAAAAGAAGTTTCTCCCCAAGCTTCGATTGATCCTTTGACTGACAATATGATGAATACTGAGTTTAGGATGGCTTTTCAAGTGTTGGCTCAAGCCGTGATGGCACAAGCCAATAGAGAGGTGGTAGCTCCCGTGAACCCAAATGTGGGTACGACGGCGGCAAGAGTGAGGGACTTTACAAGGATGAACCCTCCCAAATTTTATAGCTCCAAAGTTGAGGAAGATCCTCAAGAATTTATCGACGAGGTCTATAAGATACTTGATATTATGGGAGTAAAATTGGTAGATAAGGTGGAGTTAGCCGCTTACCAACTCAAAGGGGTTGCACAGATTTGGTTTAATCAATGGAAGGAGGCTAGGCCAGAAGAAGCGGGTCCCATAGAAGAATGGGAAAGATTCAAAAGTGCTTTTCTTGATCAATTTTTCCCTATTAAGATGAGAGAGGCAAAGGTGCTAGATTTCATTAACCTTAGGAAAGGAAATATGAGAGTAAGGGAATACGCTTTAAGGTTCACTCAACTATCTAAGTATGCTCCTTCTATTGTGGTGGATCGAAGAACCAAGATGAGTAAGTTTGTGTCGGGAGTGTCTGACTTGGTTGTCAAAGAATTCCGCACCTCTATGCTTGTCCATGACATTGATATTTCTCGCCTTATGGTGCATGCCCAACAAATTGAGGAAGAAAATCTCAAGGAAAGATCTAGAGAGGCAAAGAGAGCAAGAGTGGATGATGGTAACTATTCACATTCTAGGTCCGGTGGACAGGGTCGTTCAAGGTTTCGGCAAAAGTTCTCCGTGGAAAGTTTTTAAATTCTCCTCCAAGGTCTAATAATGAAAGGGTGTCTAACCCTAAACCTCAAGGAGATGGTAGTAAATCCTCGATGCCTACTTGTGCTAAGTGTGGGAGAAACCATGAGGGTAATTGTCTAGCAGGTTCCAATGCTTGCTTTGGGTGTGGAAGATGGATCACAAGATAAGGAGTTATACTTTGGTTGCTAAGTATGAGGGAGATAACCGTCGTACGGCTAAACCCAACCCCTCATCCGGTCCAAGTGGTTCGGGTGCAAGTGTTCCTAAGCAAAACCGCTTCTATGCTCTTCAAACTAGAGGTGATCAAGAGAGCTCCCCGGATGTGGTGACCGGTATGTTAAAAGTTTTTCAATTTGATTTGTATGCTTTACTTGATCCAGGAGCTACTTTGTCTTTTTTGACACCTTATGTGGCCATGAGGTTTGATATGCTCCCCGATATGTTATTAGAACCTTTTTTGTCTCTACTCCTATTGGTGATTCTGTGTTGGCTGAAAGGGTATATAGAAGATGTCCCGTTTCCTTATTCCATAGAGTTACTCTTGTTGACTTGGTAGAACTTGATATGTTAGAATTTGATGTCATCCTTGGGATGGATTGGTTGCATTCATGTTATGCGTCTATAGATTGTAGAACTCGGGTAGTAAGTTTCAATTTCCAAATAAGCCTATCCTAGAGTGGAAGGGGGGAAATTCTATGCCTAGAGGTCAATTCGTTTCTTACCTTAAAGCTAGAAAGATGATCTCTAAAGGTTGTGTTTATCATATAGTTAGGGTGAGGGATGTGGATTCCGAAGTCCCCATTTGTTAAAGAGTTTCCAGAAGTATTTCCCGATGATTTGCCCGGTATTCCTCCCGAAAGGGAAATAGACTTCGGTATTAACCTTCTCCCGGATACGCAACCTATCTCTATTCCTCCTTATAGAATGGCTCCGACAGAACTTAAGGAGTTAAAAGAACAATTGAAGGATCTATTGGATAAAGGTTTCATACGACCGAGTATCTCACCATGGGGTGCTCCAGTGTTGTTTGTTAAGAAAAAGGATGCTTCACTCCGAATGTGTATTGATTATCGACAATTGAACAAGGTGACCATTAAGAATAAGTATCCTTTTCCAAGGATCGATGATTTATTTTACCAACTTCAAGGGGTAAGTTATTCCTCTAAGATTGATCTCCGGTCGGGTTATCACCAATTAAGGGTTAAAGAGGAAGACATTCCAAAAACAGATTTTAGGACCCGATATGGGCATTATGAGTTCTTGGTGATGTCTTTTGGTTTGACTAACGCTCCGGCGGCTTTTATGGACTTGATGAATAGAGTGTTCCGACATTATCTTGACATGTTTGTGATCGTGTTTATTGATGATATTTTGATCTATTCAAGGAGTGATAATGAGCATATTGATAATTTGAGGAACATATTGCAAATCCTTAAGGACCAACAACTTTTTGCTAAGTTTAGTAAATGTGAATTTTGGTTGAGGTCCGTGGCTTTCTTAGGCCATATTGTTTCAACCAAGGGTATTGAAGTAGATCCAATTAAGACAGATGCAGTCAAGAGTTGACCTAGACCTCTATCACCGACAGATATTAGAAGCTTCTTGGGTTTGGCCAGATATTATAGAAGGTTTGTTGAGGGGTTTTCCTCCATTGCTTCTCCTTTGACGGCCTTGACTCAAAAGAAGACTAAGTTCATATGGTCGGATGCTTGTGAGAAAAGTTTTCAAGAATTGAAAGATAGACTTACTTCCACTCCGGTGTTGACTTTACCTGATGGTACAAATGGTTTTGTGGTATATTGCAACACCTCTAGAGTTGGATTGGGATGTGTGCTTATGCAAAACGGTAAAGTGATTGCCTATGCTTCAATGCAACTTATGGTTCATGAGAGGAACTATCCTACCCACGACCTTGAGTTGGCGGCGGTGGTATTTGCCTTAAAGATATGAAGGCATTATTTGTATGGGGTTCATGTTGATGTTTTCACCGACCATAAGAGTTTACAATATGTGTTTACCCAAAAAGATCTAAATCTTCGCCAAAGAAGGTGGCTTGAGTTGTTGAAGGATTATGACATGAGTGTTCTTTATCACCCCGCAAAGCTAATGTAGTAGTGGATGATCTTAGTAGGTTGTCCATGGGTAGTGTTGCTCACATTGAAAAGGATAAGAAAGAATTAGTACGAGATGTACATAGATTGGCCCGTTTGGGTGTTTGGTTAGTAGACTCTAACAAGGGTGGTGTCATGGTTCATAATGGTTCTGAGTCATCTTTTGTGAGTGAGGTGAAAGATAAGCAATGTCTAAATTTGATTTTGGTAGAATTGAAAGAAGCGGTACTCAAGAAGTCCGTTGAGGCTTTCTCCCAAGGGAGAGATGGGGTACTTAGATACCAAGGTCGATTATGTGTTCCAAATGTTGATGAGCTAAGGGAACAAATTTTGGTGGAAGCCCATAGTTCTCGATATTCCATTCACCCGGGAGCCACCAAGATGTATCATGATTTATGGGAGGTCTATTGGTGGAATGGGATGAAGAGGGATATTGCGGGATTTGTGGCTAAATGTCCAAATTGACAACAAGTAAAAGTTGAGCATCAGAAACTGAGAGGTTTAGCTCAAGATATTAGCATCCCTACTTGGAAGTGGGAATACATAAATATAGACTTTATAGTAGGGTTGCCACGCACTCGGCACCAATATGATTCGATTCGGGTGATAGTAGATCGAATGACGAAATCGGCCCATTTCATCCCCGTCAAGGTTTCTTATATGGGGGAAGACTATGCCAAGTTGTATTTGAGAGAAATAGTAAGTTTGCATGGTGTGCCATTGTCCATTATATCCGATAGAGGTACTCAGTTTACTTCTCAGTTTTGGAAATCATTCCAAAAGGGTCTTGGCACAAAAGTGAAGCTTAGCACAGCTTTTCACCCACAAACCGATGGGCAAGCGGAGCGAACGATCCAAACTTTAGAGGATATGTTGAGAGCATGTGTCATCGATTTCAAAGGAAGTTGGGATGATCACTTGCCATTGATAGAGTTCGCTTATAATAATAGCTACCATTCTAGTATTGGTATGGCCCCCTTTGAAGCTCTTTATGGTAGGAGGTGTAGATCTCCTATAGGGTGGTTTGAAGTGGGTGAAGTTGCCTTGATCTGACTCGAGTTAGTTCACGAGGCTATTGAAAAGGTCCAGATTATTAGAAAGAGGTTGAGGACCTCCCAAAGCCGACAAAAGTCCTATGCCGATGTTAGAAGAAGAGACCTTGAGTTTGAGGTTAGTGATTGGGTCAATTTGAAAATCTCACCCATGAAGGGTGTGATGAGATTTGGGAAGAAAGGAAAACATATTCCCCGATTTATAGGCCCATATCAAATCTTGGGACGTGTTGGTAAGGTTGCTTATGATTTAGATTTGCCAAATGAGTTGGCCACCGTGCATCGCGTTATCCATGTCTCTATGCTTAAAAAGTGTGTTGGAGATCCGACATCCATAGTTTCCCTTGAAGGATTGGGAGTTGATGAGAGTCTTTCATATGACTAAGTTCCGGTTGAGATTTTGGACCGGCAAGTTAAGAAATTGAGGAACAAGGAAGTTGCTTCCGTGAAGGTTTTGTGGAGAAACCACTTGGTTGAGGCTGCTACTTGGGAGTCCGAGGCCGATATGAAGTCCTGATATCCTCATCTCTTTCCTTCTACTCTAGCTTGAGGTAATGAGTTTCCTCTTGATTTGTTTTATGTTGAGAAGTCATGTGTGTTATATGTTTCCATGATTTCTTTATGTGAATGTTCATGAAGTAGCTTGCGTCTTAGAAGAAATGACTTATGTGAATTATTTTCCTCATGTTGTAGTGCATTGAGTATGAGTTGAAGAATATGTTTTGGTTATGCTTTTTGAGATTGAATTGCCTATGAGCTCCATGAGATTATGTTGAGCATGCTTTTAAGTTTGAAGATGATAGTACCTCCTTGAATGTAAGAAATCTGAAATTTCATGCATATTGGGTTGTTAGATGTAGTTCCTACCTCCTTAAGGTGCATTGAGTATGTTTGGCTTGGAGTTGATGTTTCCTCCTTAGTTGTGTGCATTTTGGTGAGTTGCACGCATGATGGGCTGCTAGTCTTGAGTCTTTTCGTTTAGAAACGTGCTTACAATCTCATTCGAGGACGAATGTTCCCAAGGGGGAGATATTATAAGACCCCGTAGCCGTAAGAGGAAAGATAGCGAAATTTCAGGATTCCCAGGTGTCACCCACGAGGGGAAACCACGCCACGTGGTAGGACCCGTGCCCCATAGGTGGGCCTCGTGGATGAGCCGCATGGAAAACTGCCCAAGGCAGTGACCTACGCCAGGACCCACGCCCCGTGGATGGGTCCACGACTCGTGGCTAAGGGTCCGTAGGTCAAGGTCTAGAAAACCAATCGCCAGACCACCAACCCACGTTCACCAGGACGGACCATAGGTCCATCCACGGTCCGTCGGTGTGGTCTCATGGGTGGGGCCTGTGGGACGGTTAAGTGAGGGCTGAATGGTCTTTTCCGGTTTTAATTAAATTGAAGTGGTGTCATTTTGCCTAAGTCTAGACCACCTATATAAGTATTTTTAACCCCAAAAATCCCCTCAATTAAGTCATTCTCTGTAATCCCAAAAAGAAAAACCAAAACTCCTCTAAAAAATCCTCTCTCTAGAAGTAGGAAGAAGAAGAACAAATTGGAGCTAGGTCAAGAGCAAGTCTCCCAATCTCCAAGCTTTTGAGGGCATTGTAACCAAGGTATGTTAGCTTTTCAGCCATGGATATCTTTCATCCATGGAGTCCCTTAGAAATCCCCCAATTTGATGAAGAGTTCTCAATTCTATCTAGGGTTTCTTCCAATGTTGTGGGTTATGGTGATTGTTGATCCAATTGTGTGGTTTGTGATTGTTTATGATAAAATTCGTATAATTACATGTTATTAGAGTGAAACTACATGTATCCATGCCTATTCCATGATTATAACCTAGAATTGATATAATTGGGTTGATGCCATGAAGGGAAACTTTGTGGGTTTAGGCTTGTCCTTATAGAATGGATGAATTATGATTAGAATTGCTTGAGAATGAATCTTAGATGATGATCATGATATCTAGGGCTTGAGAGTAAAGCTTATGATATGAATTGTTAGTAATTGATGTTATTATTGAGGAAGGGATACTTCCCACATGAATTTCCTAATTATGAATGTATGAATGTGAAAGGCTTGCTCACATGAATGATTCTAGGTTTGAAAGGAGTGCTTACCTAAAATGAATCTAGACTAAAATATGATGTAATTATTGAGGCTAGAGGCGATTACCCTTGACCTCCATATGAAAGGATATGAGGTGATTCCCATACTCCTTAGAGTTGAACAAGAGGTGAGTCCCCACGTTCCTATTATGATGAATGGACATGGAGGCGAGTACCCATGCTCCTTATGAAATTATGTGGAGGCGAGTACTCGTGTCATATGATGAGGTTCTGCAGGCGAGTACCCGCAATCTAAAATTAAGTAAGGCAAGAGGCGAATACCCATTAGCCTTTGTAAGTTAGGCAAAGAGGCGAATCCTTGGATTGTTGCTTGATATGCCTTCCATGAGGTAAGTTGACTAGAGGTGGATGACCCAAGTCATGACTAAGGATGAGTAAGGTTGCTTGATAAGTATTCCTTTCTTATTATGATATTGATGTATGTGCATGATTATGCTTATGGTTTATATTGACTAACCATGATGTTTATGTTGTTTATGCTAGCTATCATATTTAGTACTTAATTGTACTAACACATACTTTTGCCTACATTCTTATCAAATGTAGGGTCCGGTGGCTTAGATTCTCACACTCGTGGCTAGCTTCATTGTTGATCAAGGAAGTGAAGATTTGGTGAGTCCTCATTGTGTTCGAGGATGTGATCACCCTTTTCTATCATGTTTTATTTTATGTCTCGGACTATTGTATGGGCTGAGTCCCAAGACATATTCATGTTGTTTTAGATGGTTTGAGACTATGGTATTAGACTTCCGTTCGTTTTTATAAAAGACTTTGATTGTATTGAAAAGTTTTAATTATCGCCCATTTTTATTACTTTATGTTATGATATGCTAAGTGGCTTGTATGAGGCGTCTAGGGGTCTTATACGCCTTGTTACATCTAGGGGGTATCCCTGGATCGTGACAGAAGTGCATAGAAATGGTTTTTCTTAGGAGCATTGGAACCCGAACAACTAGGAGGAGCTTGCTTTCCCTCTCTCCCTTTAGCCTCAAGTATTGGGCAGTCCCTCATTTTGTGACCACTTTTACCACATCTGAAACAACCATCTGTGTCGGCTAGGCACTTACCCTCGTGCTTCCTTCCACACTTAGTACAAGTAGACCTAGACAATGAAGATCCACTACCATTACCTACTTGTGGCTTAGGATTAGACACCCTATCTTGGTTGAACTTTGGAGGAGCATTGGAGGAATCTCGACCGCAAAACCTTTGTCGGAATCTAGGACGACAATTGAGTGACCTTTAGAGCATACTCCCTGACACTCATACTCCCTTGACGGAGGATAATGACTTCAAGCACCTTGGTTTCCATCATCTCTAGGGGAAAGAACCTATCAAGAAAAATGGCTTTAAACTTCTCCCAATCAAGAGGACCCGCATCTTCCAGTCTCCCTTCTTTCCATTGATTATATAATATTTGAGCCACTCCTTTTAGTTGATAAGCGGCCAACTCCGCTTTTTCTACCGGCGTAACTCCCATGATCAACAAAACCTTATACACCTCATCAATAAACTCTTGAGGATCTTCCTCAACTTTAGAACCATGATACTCCGGAGGATTCATCCTTGTGAAGTCCCTCACTCTTGAAGCCACCGTACCCACATTTGGTTTCACGGGAACCGCAACCTCCCTATTTTCTTGGGTCGTCACTGCTTGAGCCAATACTTGAAAAGCAGCCCTAAACTCTGCATTGGACACTTGTTCGGCCAAAGGATTGATCGGAACTTGAGGATCTTGGGGAGGAGCTTCTTGTTCCTCATTCTCCCTCACATTCCTTCTAGCATCAGCTCTTCGGGTAGCCATATCCTGAAGAACATAGGATCAGGATTAGGAGAGAGACTTTATAGAGTTAAACTCTATCGTACGACTTAAGAGTAATGAAAGAAGTGGAGTTTCCTACTCATCTTGTAGCCTCTCATTCATAAATGTGTCGCACTTCACACTTATGAACAAGACTCTACTAGACGTGGCTTATTAGACATCCTAAGACCATTCTAAAGCTTGTGCTTTGATTACCAAGTTTGTCACGACCCAGGGGTACCCCCTAGATGTAACATGGCATATAGAACCCCGAAGGACTCCAGACAAGCCACTTAGTTCTCATAACAAAAGAAATAGAACAGTAAGAGTAAAACAATAGTCCAAGTCCAAAATATTTTATAAACGAAAAGCGGAAGTCTAAACACTTTGTCTCATCATAGCCATCTAATACAGTAGAATAAAATTGGGCCTAGCCCATACATCATGTCCAAAAGAGAAATACATGAAAGAAAATGAAAACAATAAGCTCCATCGTCGAAGCATGAGGACTCACCAAAGCTCGGAAAATCACGAACTCAACTACTAGCCACGAGACTCGGAAACCTGTCTGTCGGACCCTACATTTGGGAAAAATGTAGGCAAAGGTATGCATTAGTACAGAACAATGTACCAAGTATGATAGCCATGCATAAAACATTTAAAACTTGCTAAAAGGGACATTTCATTTCATGACATGCAATTGACCAAGCTAAACATGATATAAGAGAATTATAAAACATAAGTCATAAATCATGGTCAATGCAAGCTAACTTCATCTTTAAAACCTTTGAACTCATGTGAGATACTTCTTTAAGTAACCTTAGTTCATTATTACTTGTGGGGAATTAGCCTTAACCGACATAGAGACCATGTGAGCTATAACATGATCTCCCGGTGTCTCCCACACCGAAAAGGGTTATTCTACTTGCCGAAGGTAGGACCATAGAATTCTAGTTTAAGTGGATCCACTAGCTAATCAACCTATGGGGGCACATAGTTTATGGGATAAGGAGATTGCTACTAGAAACCCGACCTCTACTACGGGGGAGATTCCATCTCATGAGATTGCTTTGGAAACCCGGCCTCTACTACGGGAGAGCTTCCATCTCACTATCAATATCCACTCGGTGCTAAGCATAAATTCCCACGGAATAGTCATTTCTTACTTGACTTCATTACTCATAAAAAGGTGCCCTTGGACAACCAATTCAAGCTAGTTTCATTAAGATAGCTCCTTGTCTTTGATTCAATTAGGTGAGAAAGCCTTTCAACCTAAGAATTATTTTTATGTGAGAAAACCTTTCACATCATACTAGTTATGTTTATGAGAATGTCCTTTCAACAACACAACAACAACATCATCATTGATACTTTACTCTCAAAGCATCCTTGAAGCATTTGCATAAATCTCATAAACAATGCATAAGTCCATAATTTACCTCTTGAGGTCAAAACCCACTTTCAATCATAAATGCTTAGAAAACATGGATTAGATATGAATTTCATCATAAATACATGTAAAGCTTACAATACATGCTTAATTTCATAAAATACTTGCTTTATTCTCAAAATCCCTCATCATATGATTTACAACTTGAAAACATAGCGGATTACATGGGTTCATAAGGAAATCATCATAAAATCATCATGTATCATCAATTCATGCATAAAAGATCATAATTCAACCATTTAAATCAATAATTAAAGGAACCCGTGCTAATTGAAGAAAACCCTAACTCAATTGGGAATTCTACCAATTGAAATAGAGGAATTTGGGAACTCCATGGATGAAAGGAATCCATGGATGAAAACAATCATTCCTTGAGTCCAAATGTTAGCCTTCAATGGAGGAATTTGAACCTTAGCTTGAAACCCTAGGTGAATCCTTCTTCTTCTTCTTCAAGTTTCTAGAGAGAGAATATTTGGAGAGGAACTTGGTATTCTTTTGTGAAATTGGAAGAATGAAGTGAATGGGTTCATTTGAGGGTTGAAAATACTTATATAAGGGTCTTATACTTGGGTAAAATGACCTCACTTTGATTTAATTAAAACCGCAAAAGTCCTATGTGCCCCTAAAATAACTGCATATCAGTTAACCACGACACCACCACCGACGAACCGTGGACTGACCTACGGTCCATCCTACACACTCGTGGTTGGTGGTAAAAGACCATGATCTTGGGGCTTCAAACCACGGACCCTGACCACGGACCGTAGTCTGACCTACGATCCATAGGTCTGGCCGTGGTGCTTGGCCCTCAGACCAATTACTAGGAAGCCCACCCACGGACCACACCTACGGTCCGTGGTCCCTTCCACGGGCCGTGGGTGGCCAGCATGGGTTGCATCTGCAACTTATGGAAATATGATTCTCTTCCCTTTTTCGGATACGGGGTGTTACACTAAGTATGAATTGAGATTACTTCAAGAAGTATTCCATTTATTTTGAAATGATCTATTATGTGCATTGATTATGCTTATGACTTATATTGTCTAACTCTTATGTTTATGTTTATGCAAGTTATCATATTTAGTACATTCTTGTACTAACGCATACTCTTGCCTACATTTCTTATCCAAATATAGGGTCTAGCGTTCCCAACTCTCATCCCCGTGGCAAGGAACTTAGTAGAGGCAAGATTGAAGATTGGTGAGTCGTTATAGCATTCGAGGATTTGGCCACCATTTCCTTATGTTCTTTTGATTTTAAGTTTTGAACATTGTTGTATGGGCTGTGTCGCAAGAATATTTGTATTAGATGGTTTTGAGACAATTATATAAGACTTCCGCTTCGTTTTATAAGGACTTTGATGTTGTTGAAAATGTTTTAAACTTTACCAATTTTTTATTATCTTGACTATGAAAGCTAAGTGGCTTATATGAGGCCTCTCGGGGTCTTGTATGCCATGTTACGTCTAGGGGGTACCCCTGGATCGTGACAAACTTGGTAATCAAAGCACAAGGTTTAGAAAAATTCTAGGATATCTCAAAACCATGTCTAGTAGAGTCTTGTTCATGAGTGAAGCGCACCACATTTATGAATGAGAGGCTAAAAGATGTTTAGGAAACTTCACTTCTTCAATACTCTAAGTTGTGTGATAGAGTTTAACTCTATAAGGTCTCTCTTCTAATCCTTATCCGATGGTCTACAGGAAATGACTACTCGAAGAGCTTTCGCTAGAAGGAATGAGGGAGAAGAGATTGGTCAAGGAGCTCCTCCTCAAGCTCCTCAAGCTCTGGTTGACCCTTTGGCCGAGAAAGTGACTAATGGGGTGTTTAGGACTTGTTTTCAAGTGTTGGCTCAAGCCGTGACATCCCATGCCAATAAGGAGGTTGTGAACCCCGTGAACCCAAATATGGGTACGAAGGCATCTAGAGTGAGGGACTTCACTAGAATGAATCCTCTGGAATTCTATGGTTCTAAGGTGGAGGAAGATCCTCAAGAGTTCATTGATGAGGTTTACAAGGTCTTGACTATTATGGGAGTGACTCCGGTGGAAAAGGCGGAATTGGCTGCTTATCAACTTAAGGGAGTTGCTCAAATTTTTCTCAACCAATGGAAGGAAGCAAAACTGGTAGTTGCGGGTCCTCTAGAGTGAGAAAGGTTCAAGACTGCTTTTCTTGATAGGTTCTTTCCTCTTGAGATGAGGGAGGCAAAGGTGCTTGAGTTTATTAATCTCCGATAAGGGAATATGAGTGTGAAGGAATATGCTTTGAGGTTTACTCAATTGTCGAAATATGCTCCTTCTATAGTTGCTGATTCTAGGGCAAGGATGAGTAAGTTCGTTTCGAGTGTGTCCGACTTGGTTGTGAAAGAATGTCGTACGACTATGCTTGTTCATGACATGGATATTTCTCGTCTCATGGTTCATGCCCAACAGATTGAAGAAGAGAAACTTAAAGAGATGTCTAGGGAGACAAAGAGGTCTAGAACCAATAATGGTAATTTCTCTCATGCAAGGTCCGATGGAAATGGTCGTCTTAGGTATCGACAAAGGTTTTCCGGGCAAGGTTCCTCTAATGCTCCTAGGTTCGACAAAGAGAGGGTGTCTAACCCTAAATATCAAGGAGGTGGCAATGAGTCTTCTTTGCCTAATTGTGCTAAGTGCGGAACAAAACATGAAGGTAAATCTCTAGCGGGTTCCAATGCTTGCTTTTGGTTGTGGTAAGATGGACCACAAGATAAGGGATTGTCCTTCAGTTGCTAAGAATGAGGGAGATAGTTGTCTTAGGGCTCAACCCTATCCTTCATTCGGTCCAAGTGGTTCGGGTACTGGTGCTCCCAAGCAAAATAGGTTTTATGCACTTCAGACTCATGGTGAACAAGACTGTTCTCCCAATGTAGTTACCGGTATGTTGAAAGTCTTTCAACTTGATTTTTATGCTTTACTTGATCCCGGTGCTACCTTGTCTTTTGTGACGCCATTTGTGGCTATGAGATTTGATATGCTTTCTGATGTGTTGTTAGATCCTTTTTCTGTCTCTACTCCTGTTGGTGATTCTGTGATGGCTGAGAGGGTCTATAGAAAGTGCCCCGTCTCCTTATCCCATAGAGTTACTCTTGTTGATTTGGTAGAGCTAGATATGCTAGATTTTGATGTTATCCTTGGTATGGATTGGCTGCACTCTTGTTATGGTTCTATTGATTGTAGAACCCGGGTAGTCATATTTCAGTTTCTGAATGAGCCTGTCCTAGACTGGAAGGGGAGAAATTCTATGCCGAAAGGTCAGTTTATTTCGTGTCTTAAAGCTAGAAAGATGATTTCTAAGGATTGCATGTACGATCTTGTTAGGGTGAGGGATATGGATTCTGAAACCCCTATTCTTGAGTCAGTCCCCGTTGTTACTGAGTATCTGGAAGTGTTCCTAGCTGATTTACCCGGTATTCCTCCCGAAAGGGAAATAGATTTTGGTATTGACCTTCTCCCAGATACGCAACCTATTTCTATTCCTCCTTATAGAATGAATCCGATAGAACTTAAGGAATTAAAGGAACAATTGAAATATTTGTTGGATAAGGATTTCATCCGACCGAGTATCTCTCCATGGGGTGCTCCAGTTTTGTTTGTTAAGAAGAAAGACGGTTCACTCCATATGTGTATTGATTATCGGCAATTGAACGAGGTGACCATTAAGAATAAGTATCCTCTTCCAAGAATAGATGACTTGTTTGACCACCTCCATGGAGTGAGCTACTTTTTCAAGATTGACCTTAGGTCGAGTTATCACCAACTGAGAGTGAAAGATGATGATATTCAAAAAATGACTTTTAGAACCCGGCATGGTCATTATGAGTTTTTGGTGATGTCATTTGGTTTGACTAATGCTCCGGTGGCATTTATGGATTTGATGAATAAGGTGTTTAGACAATATCTTGATGTGTTCATTGATGATATATTGATTTATTCGAGAAGTGAGGGTGATCACATCAATCATTTGAGGATTGTGTTACAAATTCTCAAGGATCAACAACTCTTTGCAAAGTTTAGCAAATGTGAGTTTTGGCTAAGGTCTGTGGCTTTTCTTGGCCATATTGTTTCAAGTGAGGGTATTCAGGTAGATCCTAAGAAGACGGATGCAGTCAGGAGTTGGCATAGACCTTTATCCCCTTCGGATATTAGAAGTTTTTTGGGTTTAGCTGGTTATTACAGAAGGTTTGTTGAGGGGTTCCATTGCCTCTCCATTGACAACTTTGACTCAAAAGAAGGCCAAGTTCATATGGTCCGAATCATGTGAGAAGAGTTTTCAGGAATTGAAAGATAGACTTACTTCCGCTTTGGTGTTGACTTTACCGGAAGGTAAAGATGGTTTTATTATTTATTGTGATGCCTCAAGAATTGGGTTGGGATGTGTGCTTATGCAAAATGGAAAGGTTATTGCCTATCATTCAAGGCAAATTAAGTTTCATGATAAGAATTATCCTACCCATGATCTTGAATTAGCGGCGGTGGTTTTTGCCTTAAAGATTTGGAGGCATTATTTGTACGGTGTGCATGTAAATGTGTTTACCAACCACAATAGCCTTCAATATGTGTTTAATCAGAAATATATGAATCTTCGCCAAAGAAGGTGGCTTGAGTTACTTAAGGATTTGATATGAGTGTACTCTATAGCCCCGGTAAGGTGAATGTGGTAGCGGATGCTCTTAGGCGATTATCAATGGGTAGTGTAGCCCATATAGAAGAAGATAAAAAATAATTGGTACGAGATGTACATAGATTGTCCCGATTGGGTGTTCAGTTAATGGACTCTACCAAGGGTGGTGTTATGGTTCAAAATGGTTCTGAATCATCTTTTGTGACTGATGTGAAAGCTAAGCAATGTCTTGATTCGACCTTAGTAGAATTGAAGGAAGCGGTACTTAGAAAGTCCGTTGAGGCTTTCTCCCAAGGGGGAGATGGTGTGCTTAGATATCAAGGTCGTTTGTGTGTTCCTAATGTTGATGACTTTAGGGAATAGATCTTGTTAGAAGCCCATAGTTCTCAGTATTCCATTCACCCGGGAGCAACCAAGATGTACCGTGACTTGCGGGAGATCTATTGGTGGAATGGGATGAAGAAGGATATTGCAGGATTTGTGGCTAAGTGTCCTAATTACCAACAAGTGAAAGTTGAGCATCAGAAACCGAGAGGTTTATCCCAAGACATTTGTATTCCTACTTGGAAGTGGGAAGATTTGAATATGGACTTCATAGTTGGTTTGCCTCGTACTCGGCGACAATATGATTCAATTTGGGTTATAGTAGACCAAATGACGAAATCAACTCATTTCATTCCCATCAAAGTTTCTTATTCGGCGGAGGACTATGCTAAGTTGTATTTGAGGGAAATAGTAAGGTTGCATGGAGTGGCCTTGTCCATTAAATCCGATAGAGATACTCAATTTACTTCTCAGTTTTAGAAATCTTTCCAAAAGGGTCTTGGAACTAAAGTTCAGCTTAGCACGATTTTCATCCACAAACCGATGGGCAAGCAGAGCGTACTATCCAAACTTTGAAAGATATGTTGAGAGCGTGTGTCATCGATTTCAAGGGAAATTGGGATGACCATTTGTCATTGATTGTGTTTGCTTATAATAATAGCTACCATTCTAGCATTGGTATGGCTCCATTTGAGGCTCTCTATTGTAGGAGGTGTAGATCTCCTATAGATTGGTTTGAGGTGGGTGAAGTTGCCTTGATAGGACCCGAGTTAGTTCATGAGGCTATGGAAAAAGTCTGAATTGTTAGAAAGAGGTTTAGAACAACCCAAAGTCGACAAAAGTCCTATGCTGATATTAGAAGAAGAGATCTTGAGTTTGATGTTCATGATTGGATTTACTTGAAAATCTCACCCCATGAAGGGTGTAATGAGGTTCGGGAAGAAAGGAAAGCTTATTCCCCGTTATGTAGGCCCATATCAGATTTTGAGACGTGTTGGTAAGGTTGCTTATGAGCTTGATTTGCCTAATGATTTGGCATCGGTGCATCCGGTTTTCCATGTCTCTATGTTGATAAAGTGTTTTGGGGATCCGACATCCATAGTTCCCTTATAAGGTTTGGGAGTTGATGAGAATCTTTCTTCTGAAGAAGTTCCGGTTGAGATTTTAGACCGGCAAGTTAAGAAATTAAGAAATAAGGAAGTTGCTTCTGTGAAAGTTTTATGGAGAAATCATTTAGTTGAGGGTGCTACTTGGGAGGCCGAGGCCGATATGATGTCCCGATATCCTTATCTTTTTCCTTCTACTCCTACTCTAGCTTGAGGTAATGAATTCCTTATGGTTTACTCTTTGTTGTGGTGTCATGTGTTTTAGATATTCCCATGATTTCCTTATTTTATGCATGTTCATGAAAAACTTGTATTTTGAAAAAACATGAGTTTATATGATTGAATTTCCTCATGTTGTTGTGCATTGAGTATGAGTTGCCTATAGACTTCATGAGATGAATTGTTGAACATGCTTTAGCTTGGAGTTGATATTCCCTCCTTGAATATATGCTTCTGAGTATAGATTGCATATAGGCTCCATGAGATGATGTTGAGCATGCTTTTAGCTTGGAGATGGTAGTTCCTCCTTGTATATGAGTAATTTTGAAATTTCATGCATATTGGGCTGCTAGGTCTAGTTCCTACCTTCCTTATGATGCTTTGAGTATGTTTAGCTCGGAGTCGAATTTCCTCCTTGGTTGTGTGCATTTAGATGAAATTGCATGCACGATGGGTTGCTAGTTTAAATTCATTTTCATTTTGTGGTGTCTTGAATCTCATTCGAGGACGAATGATCCCAAGGGGGAGATAATGTAACACCCCAGATTCGAAAGAAGGAAACATAACAAATTTCAGGATTTTCAGGTGCCAGCCACGGAGGCCAACCACGGCCCGTGGGCAGGACCACAGACTGTAGGTGTGGTCCGTGGACTGGGCACCCAATAATTTCAAAAGACATGGAACCACGGCCTGACCAACGGGTCGTCGGTCAGACCATGGTCCGTGGTCCAGGCCCAAACTCTCTGAATCTTTCGACGCTTGTGTAGGTGATTAACGTTTCAAGCACACCTCATCCAATTCTAGGTACAAACGATTATTAAGCAGTATAAAACCCAATGAAGAGTTAGGGTCGAACCCATAAGGAGTGGTACGTGTTCAAATTCAATCAGGAAGTACAAACGTGATCTAATTAGCTATAGGAATACAAATTATCGAAAAGAGACATAAAAGCAAGTTAAAATGGGGTGACAATAAATGTCAGTTTGGGGGGTTTTTGTTTGCAATTATCAACTACAGCGCAGTCAAACAATGATGAAATAACAATAAGGAGAGGAATTCTCTGGATGTGATCAATTATAGGTAAATTTTGATATATGGGTAATTGAAACTACTAGTAAATAGCTAAATATCAGTTGGTAGGCTAGGCTATAAGTGAAATAGCTTTCTCTCGAACAACTATTCCACTTCAAGTGATTTCTCTCGAATATCAACAAGCATAGCAATTAAAAACAGCCCACAACCTTAATACATCTTCTCTCTCGAGTAAGATGGGTAGGATTGGGTTTAAGATTCACTCTCTTGAGCTGAACCCAAATCAACCCAATACCTACAAACCATTAATCACAAGCCTTAGCCCCAAAACTTCTCTCTCGAGCAAGTTAAGAATACAAAATTAGAACTGCATTTGCAACTACAATTCATAAATTAAACCTCAACTAATTATTAAACCCACTTCAATATAGCATTTAAACTAGTAATTAACAATACCCATAAACTAATTCAATCCATAATCACATGACCACACCCCAAGAATTGGGGTTTTAGCCAAACATCATAAAAGAGTGAAAACGGTTACCAAATCGATTAGCCATCAACTGGGTAAGAGTAATTAAGCCTTTACAATACTTCAATTTGCAGAAAATTCGAAACCCACTTGCGAAATCTCCAAATTGAGTCTCAAAAAGCCTTCAAGTCTACTTAGAAACTATCAAAAACTCCAGAGAAAACTTTTCTAAACTAATTCAGCATTCTTCAATACTAAGTTAACTATTTAAAATCTAATTTATAGTCGCCAAAAATATACCACGAAGGGCCATTAGGCAAGGTAAGTCGGGCTCGTCGAGTGGTTCGGCGAGCCACCCTATGCTCTTCATATCGCCTTTTTGCATGAGTTCTCAGCATCCTCAAGTCCTGTCACTTTGGGTGATCACCCTTTGCATCGTGGAACTTCTCAGTGATTCACCGACTGTCCTTTTATATCACCGATTTGGTTTCTTCCCTCAGGGCTGACATACTAGAACTCAGTTTATGGCACAAATTAAGCATTTGAGGACACTAAATCTATATAAACAAAGCCCCAAATGAGTCCAAATCTCGGACTCATCAGCAGGACGGACTGTTGGTCTGTCCACGGTCCGTCAGTCTTGAGTCGTGGGTCAGGGTTAGACAAATAGTATTAGGGGTAGTTG
Organism: Solanum etuberosum; assembly: GCA_029582245.1. NCBI lineage: Eukaryota > Viridiplantae > Streptophyta > Magnoliopsida > Solanales > Solanaceae > Solanum > Solanum etuberosum. Next base: position 27,136 of record JAJONR010031825.1, read on the forward strand.
GATCTTTACGTAATTAATTTATCTCTATACTACGTCATTTTCTCTATGTCTATGACCCCTATATAAGTGATTTCAACCCCCAAATTAGTTCATTCAACTCATTCTCCTAAAACTCTAAAAGAAGACCAAAGTTCTTCCTTTCCAAATATTTCTCTCTCTAGAACTTGAAGAAGAAGAAAGAGTTGAAGCTAGGGTCAAGGTCAAGTCTCCGTTTCTCAAGCAATTGTGGGCTTTGATAGTAAGGTATGATAGCTTTTCATCCATGGAATCCTTGCATTCATGGAGCCCCTAAGATTCCCCAATTGAAAAGTAAAAATTCCCCAATTCGAGTTAGGGTTTTCTTCTAATGTTGTGGGTATTAATGAATATTGATCCAAATGATTGGGTTATGATTTTTTATGCATGAATTGATAGGAATACATATATTTAGGATGAATTTACATGTACCCATGCTTAACCCATGTTTCTAAAGTGAAATTGATGTAAAGGGGTTTTGATCCATGAAAGGAGAATTTATGGGTTTAGATGTATTCTTATAGGATGAATGAAATACATTATGAATTGCTTTGAAATTGAAGAATATGAGGTGATTATGATATGTATTGCGTTGAGAGTGAAGTATATATGATGAATTGTTGATTATTGATGTAATTGTTGTGAAAGGGATAGTTCCCACTTGAATTGTCTATGTGTGAATGTGAAAGGCTTTCTCACATTGAATGATTCTAGGTTGAAAGGATTGCTCACCTAAAATGAATCTAAGCTAAAACACTATGAAATTGATGAGGCTAGAGGCGATTACCCTTGAACTCTAAATGAGAAAGATATGAGGTGATTCCCCATATTCCTTAGAATTGAATAAGAGGCGACTACCCTTATTCCTTGATGTTGAACAAGAGGCGACTACCCTTGTTCCTATAATGATTATTGGACATGGAGGCGATTACCCATGATCCTTATAGAAAGACATGGAGGTGAGTACTCGTGTCTCATGATGTTGGGCATGGAGGCAATTACCCGTGATCCATTTATGTAAGGCAAGAGCCGAATACCCATGATCCTTTATAGGAAGGAAAAAGGTGATTCCCCATGTCTATAAAAAATAAGCTAAATATGTTATGATAGGTGATGAACTTGGATGATTCTTGAGTTTGCCTTCTATGATGAGTAAGACTAGTGGCGGATTACCCATATCCTAGCTTAGTATGAATTGAGGTTACTTCAAGAAGTATTCCTTTTATGTTGAAATGATCTATTATGTGCATTGATTATACTTATGACTTATATTGTCTTACTCTTATGTTTATGTTGATGTTTATGCAAGCTATCATATTTGGTACATTCTTGTACTAACGCATACTCTTGCCTACATTTCTTATCCAAATATAGGGTCCGATTTTCCCAACTCTCATCCCCATGGCTAGGATCTTAGTAGAGGGAAGATTGAAGATTGGTGAGGCCTCATAGCATTCGAGGATTTGGCCACCAATTCCTTATATTCTTTTGATTTTAAGTTTTGAACATTCTTGTATGGGCTGTGTCCCAAGAATCTTTGTATTAGATGGTTTTGAGACAATTGTATAAGACTTCCGCTTCATTTTATAAAGACTTTGATGTTGTTGAAAATATTTTAAACTTCACCGATTTTCTATTATTTTGACTATGAAAGCTAAGTGGCTTATATGAGGCCTCTCAGTGTCTTGTGTGCCATGTTACATCTAGGGGGTACCCCTGGGTCGTGACACTAAGACCATCACTGCCCGTCTAATGAGTCTGAAGAAACTCTACCTGACAAGGCTTCACTATTTGGGGGATAACGTTTTAATCCAAGCTTGGAATTAGGCATATTTGGTGGCGTTGGAAAGTGGACTAAAATATCTTTAATTTTATAGGTCATGGGCTACCTAATTCATTTTGTGCTAAAAGATATGATCATTTGAAATTGACCCTAAACTCTAAGTCCTATAAACCCCCTTCACGGACGACTTCATGGTTCGTGTGGGGCTTCACGGGCTGTTTAGACATCTGTGGTCCTTGACCAATGACTAGGGGAGAAGCCCCTTATGAGTGGGCCACTTGAAGACTCCTTGGACGATCCGTTAACCTCACCACGGGCCATCTAGGCGTCCATGGGAGGGACACCTGCTTGGGGCAGGTTTTGGAAAATATCACGAGTCCCAAACGGATTGTGGTCTCCTACACGGCCCATCTAGGGCTCTGTGGAGGGTTCCATGGTCCACTTTTGGGTTCTTCACATGCCCATTTGACCCTTTTATAGCGTTTCTCTAATCCGAGGTGTTACTTACGGCTACTTGAAAAGGAGAGTGCTTTTGAATTTGATGCCGCTTGTTTGAAGGCTTTTATGAGCTTGAAAGAAAAGCTTGTCTCAGCCCCTATCATAATAATCCCTGATTGGAATCTTCCCTTTGAAATGACGTGTCATGCTAGCGGTTTGGCACTTGGCGTTGTTCTTGGGTAGAGGAAGAATAAGTTCTTTCATCCCATCTATTATGATAGCAAGACCATGAATTGAGGTCAAAAGAATTATATTGTCATGGAGCAAGAGTTGTTAGCCGTTGTGTATGGGTTTGAAAATTTTAGAGCATATTTATTGGGTACCAAAGTTGTTGTGAATATTGATCATGTTGCTCTAAGGTTTTTGATGGCAAATAAAGAAGCTAAACCTAGACTAATCAGGTGGGTGCTTCTTCTCATAGAATTTGATTTTCAAGTAAGGGATAGAAAGGGGTGTGAAAACCAAGTAGCCGACCACCTATCAAGGCTTGAAGCAGATGCGTAGTGGCTGAGGGAAGGGACATTGGCGAGGCTTTCCCTGATGAATTGGTAATGTCGATATCCCAAACCTCAATCCCTTGGTATGCTGATTATGCGAACTTCTTTGTATGTGGGCTGTTACTTGAAGATTTTAGTAGCCATCAGAATAGGAAATTTTTATTTGATGTGAAGAGGTATGTATGGGACGAACCCTTATTTTTCAGGCAATGTGCTAATAATGTTATCGGGTGTTGTGTGCCTGATGTGGAGGTTCAAGAGATACTTGAAGCTTTCCATGCTTCACCGGCGGGGGGACATCATGGAGGTATACGTACAACCTCTAAAGTATTCCAATGTGGTTACTATTGGCCCACAATGTATAGCTATGCCCATGCCTTTTGTATGTGCTATGTGCAATGTCAAATGCAATGGAGTATTTCAAGGAGACATGAGCTACCTTTGTCACAAATTCTTGAGATTGAACTATTTGATGTTTGGCGGATTAATTTCATGGGACCTTTCCCTAGCTCTTTTGGGAACAAGTACATCCTTGTGGCTATCAATTATGTTTTCAAATGGGTGGAAGCAATAGCATTAACCTACAATGAAGGGAGAAGTGTTACAAAGTTCCTCAAAAAGCATATTTTCACAAGGTTCGGGACCCCAAAAGCCATTATAAGTGATGATGGCTCTCATTTCTGCAATCACCAATTTGATGTGCTTTTTTCTAAGTATGGGGTAAAACATAAGGTCGCCACACCATACCATCCACAATCAAGTGGACAAGTTGAGGTGTCTAACAGGGATATAAAGAACATCCTATCAAAAAATAGTGAATATCCATCACACTGATTGGTGTAGTAAGATTGATGATGCGCTATGGGCCTATCGAACAGCTTTCCAATCCCCTATTGACATATCTTCATATAAATTGATATTTGGGAAGGCCTCTCATCTACCGGTTAAATTAGAGAACAAAGTCTTATGGGCGTTGAAGAGGGTGAATTTAAACTAGGAAGTGGCTGCCAAGAATCATATAGGTCAACTACTTCAATTGGATGAGTTTCGGTTACAAGCATATGAGAGCGTTGTACTCTATAAAGAGAAAGTTAAATGTTGGCATGATGTCGAGATTTTGCATCGGGAGCTTAGAGTTGGTGAGCTAGTCCTTCTTTTCAATTGAAGTTTGAAATTGTTCCTGGAAAAGCTTAGTCTAAGTGGACTTGTCCATACAAGGTGAGTAGAATGTATGGAAATGGAGAGATTGAGATTAAAGATGCTAAGGGTATAAAATTCAATGTTAATGGTCAACGGTTGAAAGTATACTTTGGGGAGGATCCTAATGTGAGAGTTGTTGATGTGGTCTACTGGAATGATTCTTGAAAGCATGTCCACATCATTCCGCGTTGTTAAATCAAGCGCTTCTTCAGAGGCAACCCAAGTATTAATGGTTTTCAAAAAATTGTGTGTCACTTGTGAGGGATGGTAAGAAGATAGGTGACATGTAGCCCAATTCGGCGATCCGTTGAAGACACTAACTGAAGCTCCAACGAGTTCGCCCCTTGGGCAGCTCAACTTTGTGGAAGTACTGTCATATTCGATGATGTACATCCCAAACTCGGCAATCCGTCGATGATGTTCTGAAAACCCGACTCAGTTCACCCAATGAGCTATACAATTTAAGGGATGTACTGTCAAATTTGGCGATGAGCATGAAAATTCAGTGATTCGCCTATTTCTTTAGGAGATCAATCTTCAAATTGCCGAGTTGGGCAATGATTTCTCATGTGTTACAAGCATGGTTGATGATCTTTACAAGTTTAGCAATATGCCGACCTTGTCAACGATCTTGGACCATCTGTCACCCTCTTAGGCAAATTTGATCTCCCTTCAGGTGCCAGGGAGTCACTCAATCTAAGCTTATTTATTTCTATTATTTGCATTGAGAAAACTACATTTTCTTTTTGGTGGGGGTTATGGCACCTATGGTGCCTACCCTATGCTAAATAACGTTAGTTTCACTTTTGTCTCTCTATCTTTTGCCCCATAAGTTTTGAAGTTTGTGAAATGCTTGAGTTTTCATTGAAAATGTTCAAGAATTGATTATGTTCAATATCAATGTCTTGGATAGTACTCATGATGAGAATTGTATTTAGTGTTGGTATTGCAAGAAGAAATTAGTGTGGCTGCACTTTTGAATGGTCTTTTTGAGTCTTGCAATGACCGTCACACATAAGCTTTTGATCTTGTCAGGTTGTGCTAAATAATTATGTTTGAAGTGCTTTGTGTGGTAAGGTTTTACTTGAAAAAATGCTCGTTGAATCTTAGAATTCACCCTGTTTGTCTGATTGTCTAGCTTTGGTGAATGTAAGAAATGATCATAGGCATAAATTTTGAGAGGGAACCCAAATGTTCATACCTTGTCGTGACTACCTTGTGAGGGTGTGCAACCATTTTTGCACCATTTGAGCCTAAACTGTTTGTTGACAATAATGTTGAAACCTCTCGAGCCAAATTATCCCTAACTTCTCACCCATAAATCCGTTTTGAAGAATTGATTTGTTTGAATAGCCAACTTAGGCTAAAATCCTAAGTTGGGGGTGTTGAAAGGAAGGAGGAAATAACACCAAGTGGAAGACTAAGAAAGATGAAGTGAGACTTAACTTTGAAGTTTGTTACAAAAAGAAGGAACCCCTCCTTATAAAAAAAAAAGAGATTGTGATGAACAAACATTTGAAAATTGAAATGAAAATGAAAGTTTGGTGAAATTAAATGGAGTCTCCAATAAAATTATTGAAAAGTTAAAGTTTTAGTGCCCAAGTGAAAAAGAATGGAAAGAACTTGATAATAGGTGAAGATGATTGCAACAATACTTTGAAAAGGTGAAGTCACTAAGCCAAGTAGACCAGACCCTTACCCCTATCCCCATTACAAGCGTAAAAGATCCTTGAGATCTTGCATGATCTAGGTTGTGTGATGATTGGAAAATATGGACAAACCTATGGGATGAAGCTTGCATGTATTTCTCTTTTAAAGAGTGAGAGTTGTATTGATTCATAATTTCTTTATTGACTTAGTTTGTGAGAGAATGGAATTGTTCTTGATGTGAGGGCACTTGAATACAATTGTTGAAACATTGTTTTGTTAAAGAGAAGATAGTGAGCTTGAGCTTTGTTCAATACCAGCTAGTCATCATTTGAAGTTTTTTTTTTTATAATCATGATTGAGTGTTGCATTTGGTTGAAAGTAGTCTTGTAGTGGCACTTGCATGTTATATCTCATTGAGAATTTTTGTAGACACCCTTGTTGAACGAATTTTGTTCTTGATTTACTTGAGGACAACCAAAAGTTTAAGTTGGGGGTATTGAGAGTGGTAGATTTACACTCATTTGAGGCCTATTCAGTTCAATAATTAGTGTTCTCAGTGCCTAATTATATCCTATTCTAATGATATTTTTATTATTTACAGCTATGAAGGCTAAGAGACAAGGCAAGGATGGATACTTGAAAGAAAAATCAAAAACATTGAAAAGAGTAGAAACCCCCAACTTGATGTTCGCTTAATCAAAAGGGTGAATCGCCCAAATGGTTGGATCTCACCAAAATGGACAGTGTTTAAGGTCCAAGTGTCAAAGTAAATTGGCAAAGAAGAGTTGCATCGGTGATCCACCGAATTACTAACGATGAACCCAAATGCATCGCCGAAAGTGACAGACTAAAGAGTAAAATTGAAGGCTATCTTAGGCACACAAGGTGATATTCGGTGATACGCCAATCATGAAGGGAGTATTCCATTGAGTCCGCCCATTGGAGTTCATACACTTGAACCCTGTAGCCGGTAAAGGGTGAGCCAACTGATACAAACAGTGATCTGCCAAGTGAGTTCGGTGAGCCCTACTAATGTCGCCGAATGGGATGAGGAAGAATCTATTTGGAAAGTATAAATAGTTGGGAAGAGAGAGAAAGTATATCTATCTTATCTTTTATCAGTTTTTACTTTTGACACTCTTAGAGAGAGAAACTATTGGGTATTGCTCTTAGTTGTGCAATTTAGAATTTTTCTCTTGTAACCAACAATTTCAAGATTGAATTAAAGTGGGTGTTTATTATAATTACTTAATTTCATCACATCCATGTCTGCTATCATGATATGTATAGTCTCTGTACTTTTTGTGAGGGGAGGCTAGAGACCCAATTTCTAGGGGTGTAATCATGGATTTGATATTGATTTAAATTAGTGGGTATGTTGTATTGCTCTGTTTTATTATTGTTCACTGTTGATTAGGGTTGTTAGCATGTGATTAATTTAAGGGTTAAGGTGAACAACTTAATCCTACTTTAGATCTCTAATTGGTGCTTGAAAGAGACCAATAAGAGTGGGTAACTAGCCCAATGTTTGAAATCTAGCTTAATCTAGTTGTAAAAGCAAAGTAATGGGCTATATGTGAATCACATAAATGAGACCGAAAGGAGATTTTATGAAATAATACTATGATATCGAAAGAAGATTATCATTATTAAAGATGACCCAGCTTATCTATGGTTGTTAAGCTTTGCCGAGCAATGCAATTGTACCATTAATTAGCATCAATACAAACCCCTACACCCCTAGAATCGAATTAAATCAACGGAACTCTGTTTAGTTTAGTATATTACTCATACTTGATCTTGAAATCACTTGATTAAATTTTATGGAATAATCTACCCACTTGTCTCATTCGCTACAATAGATTAGTAACATTTTAATTTACTTTTTGGATTCTTATCCTTATGCTACTCATTGTGGGATTTGACCCCGACTCTTATTTGGATATTTTTTATTGACAACGATCACTCACTCTTTGAATTTATTGTAGAGAATAGTTTGAGCGTTATCACTGGGGAGTATCAGATATTTGCAATGCCTAAAAAAGAAACTCCCCCCGAGGCACTCTCTAGACCAGTGACCCAACTTTCCACAATCATAGAAACCTGTATAGAGTGAAGCCCAGCATGAAGGATGTGGTGATCTGTCCTGTCTACCTCTACCAGACTCAGAACTACCCCTAGAAAACTGCATTGGGGCCTTGCGACAATCTCTAACATAGTGGCCTATCTCGCCACTCCCATCGAAACCATTACCAAGAGCAACTGGTTGCAAACACCCAACTGGAGTAACATGAGACCCAATACCCGAAGGTCCAAAATTACCAACATGAGAAGTCTGGCATAAACTCTGCCTGCCGCCAGCACAATGACCTACCTCACAACTCCTTGGAACCTGAGATGCTACCTCCATAGGACGGATTGGTCGATAAGAACGATGTCCCTCATTGAATTGATACTCACCTCAAAGTTGAATTATGTCACTATTATACTTATGGCAAAACCTCTTACCACCATCATTGTAAATCTCAAGGAATGCCTGCTCCACAGCCCTCACATGACTCGCAGCAAGAGGAAAAGTATACCCTATTGATATTGGATGCTCCGATGCTAACCGGAGAGGAAATACCAACCCTTTTACCAACCCCTGACTCAACTCCTTATCTGAAGGGAACAATGTGAGGTTATGCCCTGCTCAATCTAGAAATCCCAACACATAGTAAAAAATGGACGATGAACCCTACTTGGGACCTATCAACCCAACTCTGCTCTAAGGAGCACCCGCTGCACCAAGAAACACACCTACCTGAGGTGTACCCTTGGATAAGCTCGGACCTCGTAACACTCAATACCAATGAACTGAGGTAGCCAAAGACCCTGCCAAACTTTGGGCTTCCCCCTAACTCTCTGAATGCTAAGGAATGCCTCTGACCTCAAGTCCCATGCCCGAATAAGGCCTTTTAGCCTGATCACGTGCTGAAACTCTGGTGGAATGTGTTGATGCTCTACCCAGATCCATCGAATGCTTCGTGCTATCCATCAAGGAGAGAGTAGTTTCCAAAGAAGCAATTTTAGAGGTTACTCAAAGTGAAAACACACGATAAGAGTCAAAAACAGAATTTCCTAAGAATGTCCTATAGCCTCCCAATGATTGGATACAAACGTCTCCGCACCAATCCGCAAGACTCTAATAGGCATTTGCCCTCATACAAATGATGTCGGTCAACCTAGGGCTCTAATACCCAACTGTCATGACCCAATTTCTCAGGTCATGATGGAACCTACTACACCCCACCAGTAGGTAAGCCTAACCCTTAGCCTGGAGATTTAAGCAACAGACTACCAAGTGGAAGACAACAACAAGAAGCAAGAGCTTAGAACAAGAAGAGAAAGGATAATCAACAAAAGCAGTATATGAACCATCCCAAGACCTGAGATCAGTTAGTATTTAAGCATCTAATCCAAAATATGAGTACACGGATTTTACAAATATAAGACAAGTACAGGTTATCTCTGAATATAATATAAAGACTAAGCCTAGACAAAACAGATGGAAACCGATATCTCCAGCCGCCAGGAGCTCAACCTAATCTCTGAAACTCCGAGTTTCTCTATAGAACTCCAAGTTCTGCTGATGATTATGTTTAGTTAATTATAATATAACTTGATTTGTTAATTGAAAAAGCTTGATTCTGGGGAATATTTATTGTAACTAGTATATTGTTGTTGTGGACCTTTTGATTTGCAATCATATTTGACAGCCTTATTGAAATGTTACAGATTTTATTCCTTCCTTTAAATCTAATTTTTAGTTTTCTTATGCACCTAAATTGGTAAACTTTTCTTTACTTTACTTGATTATGGTATGTTAAGAATATTGACCGATTCACTTTTATTATGGTAATATTGATTAATTGATACTCTAAATTGATTTTTACTTCCTTATATAAATTCGGATAGATTCTTGCTTGTGTCTTGTTATGGTAAATATTGCTACAATTTGGTTTGTAAATATAGTTCAACTTGATGTTGCTTGCTTGATTGTTTTCCTTCTTTAGGACTTCCCCTTTTTCTTACTTGATTTCAATAATATTGATTCAAATTACTGCTCTTAAATGACTCTCCTTGTATTATTTATTGATTCTTAGTATACTATTTATGGTAAACTTGCTAGCATAATTTTATGGTAAATTTCTAGTATCTTGCTATCTGATTATTTTTTTGGATAAAATATTGACTAAAATTGCATGCCTTATTGATTGATTATTTCACTCATTTATTATGGCAACTTTAGATTGACAGGTCGGAGGAATTTATTTTATTTCCTTTCGCTCCTTTATTTTGATTGGGTTCACTATTGTATAAAGAAAACTGCTTTCATTCTCTGAGGACGTTTTTAAGCACAATATTCACACTCTCAAATAATATAATAACTCTCTTAGAATATTACTCTTGGGTGTTCTCTATTGCATTAAAGTGAATTTGAAAATCCAGTCTTGTTTATGTTGCTAAGTAATTATCAGCTTAATCGGTTAGTAATTTTTACTACCATTATATTTATTTCTTACATTCATAAATTATTTATTTAATTTGTGTTATTTAACAGGAAGATTCCGGGTTAGTCTCTATTCATCACTATGTGTTATTTACTCCATTATTCTCTTTAATTATGTGCATGCTATCACATTCCTTGTTTGTTCATAGATGTGTGTTACATTAGTGTATTATTTAATTTTTTGCATAGTTTATAATTTTAAACAGAAGCGCCCATGTCAGTCCCTATCTCTCATTTATTTTTTTATGAGTGCTTTTCTCTATAATTATATGGTAATATGGTTTGTTTCATGCAATTGACACTCTGCTCGTCATATATATGTGTTGTCTATATTTTTTTATTTGATTTAACATGTTTTGAATATAGTTCCAGACATGAAGAGTTTGCCTAGATTGGGGATGAATTTGGGAGGTTTTGGCCACTTAAGATGTTTATTTATTTTGCTTATGTTATTAATTCTTCACAACTTTATTATATTCCGGCTTGTAATAACTTTGTAAACTCTAAACTACTCTATATATGAAATAATTTGGGGACTTCCTAGGGAGGTGATTTATGTGCTAATTGCTTTATTTACGTCGCAGTTATTTATCTGTTTGGTGTTGAGAATTAGTTATTAATACTGTTTTAGTATGCTAGACTACGTAACCTACTATCAGCATGTAGAAAAAGTAATTCGTAGAACTGATATGCTACTTACGTTATAAATAGTATAAATTAATATCAATATATTGTTCAAACATGTTAGATTAATTTATAGGTCATCAACATCTGTTAAAAAATAATAATAATCTACATGTATTAAATTTGATCTCATTAACTCTTTCTACATCCGGAAGCATGCCTATTTTAAAAATATTCATGCTATTTTACGTAGAAATTCTGCCTATAGCCTTTTTAAAATTTCCAGCCTGTTAAAACTTAAAGATGTCATGCCTATAGGGTTTAATTAATTATTTTAAAATTTCTTATTCGGGTGTAGAAATCATGCTTATAGGCTTCAAATAATTATTTTTATCTTATCCTTTATTTAGAAACCATGCTTATAGGATCAATAATAAATCTCAGCATGTATAAAATCAGTCTGTAGGCTCAAATTTAATTTATTTTCCAGCATGTCATATGAGTTAGACACACTGTTTAAGACCTGATTATTAATTCCAACATGCTCACACAGTTAGTAAAGCTTTCTGATTAATTCCTAACTTGTTTAAGCATGCTAACTAAAAATAGAGTTCAAACAACTAAAACTAGGATACAAACTACTTTTTGATAAAACGGCTGCCTGTTTGGCAAATTCTGCATTGTTCTCAACCTTCTGAAAAAGAATATGATTTATGCATTATTTTTTTGCCTAATTAATAAATAAATTAATCTGTTATAATGCCCATTTATATATGCATATACATTAATGCTTCCATAAACCTTCACAATTACGTGTTTTTGCTAGCATGCTAAATAATCAATTTAGAGGTCAACTTGAGATTTTATGTGCTAACATCTTATCCTGTATATTTTGTTTGACGCTTAGTGTCTAATTAGGCAACTTGAGTTTTCATTAAGTCTAGTACTTACCATTTTGTAAGTCTAATACCTCTTGGACCTTAAGATGGGACGTTAGGCACCTCTGAAGGATGTTTTAGTTTTATGATTTCTTTTAGATCACCTTGGGCTTTAAAATAATAAATGAACTTAAAAAAAAGGGGTAAGGGTAGATAGGTCCTTTCAGAAATGATGTAAGGTGACTCGAGCAGAAAAATGAGATACGGCCAGGACCCACATTTGTGGACCTCAAAAGGTGCTTAACACCTTTCTTTCATGGTATTTTGAACCCTTACCCAATCACTAGTTCGTTGACCTTTTTATTTAATTTATTGATAGTTAGTTTAAAATGGTGCCCTAACGCACTTTTAATTCTTTAGGTGGCGACTTTTTTCTTTTAATAAATCATAAAAGACTTGTCACATCGTTGCACAATCCGTTTGTGAAAAATGGGGCTCGACAATGTCTATCTAGAACTTGTTTCATTAGTCTTGCTAGGATAATAGAATGTTAATTAAGAAAGGATAATAGGTCGTTGTTAGAATAAAGCCCACTAAGCTTAAAAGCAAGCAACCAAATGAAAATGCTCCCTCGATCCAAATTTTTTAGCCTTGAATAGATTGTTCTTTTTATTTAACCAATTCACCTTTTCCATTCATAAATTATTAACATTTATTTTATCCCTAGTCCCTCCTTGGGTATCGTGCACCTCAACTCAGGCTAAAATCTTAAGTTGAGGGTGACTACTATAGATGAATATGAGAAAAGAAAGGGGTACGAAAAGAGTTGTGTAAGGAGAAAAGAAGAAAATAAGGAGGTGCGGCTACGAAAAAGAAAAGAAAAAGAAGTAAATGTAAAGTAGAAGAAAATTTTGAAAAGAAAAAGAAATCGAAAGCCACACCCGAATATTAATGAAATAAGGAAAGAGAAAATAGAGGTGAAATGAGGACGGATTGTTAAAGAGGAAATAAGCCAATATAATGTCAAGGATGACAGAAATTTAAATCTAAATAAATCATACCTAACCCTGAGCCTACGTTATAAGACAAGAAAGTCCTATAGTGATTCTAATTTAATGGTTCGAGAGTCTAAGTATTGAAAATAAGGTCAAGCCAATGATATTATGCATGTACGGTACTTAATTCCTTTATAAGAGTGAGTGTATACCAAGTCCTTGTACTTGAGAAACATATTTATATCTGTGTGAACATGAGACTTATTTACGGTAAGGGCACAAGTGACATTATCAAAAAGTCAGTATCTTGGTAATTTTTTATCTGTGTATGTGAATATATCCATTGGTATATCTATATCATGAATTGATCCGCATGTGTTAGCCTATTTTGGAATGAATGATTGCACTGTGTTTGAATGAGAAAAATGGAGGATGAATTGTTTAGAAAAGACCATGTGATTTCTTAAATTCTAGGTCTACTTTTGCATCGTGTCCTTTTGTATTAGTAGTGTCGCTTGAGGACAAGAAACTATTTTAAGTTGAGGGTGTGGATGTACCACGAAATTATGATACTTGTAATGCTTTAAAATTGGAGTTTTGCATGTTTATTAGGAACTTGTTAGTAGATTTGATGTTGTTTTATCTTTATTTTGCAGGAAAGTAGGTTTTGGCAAGTCGGGTTGAGGGAATAGTAAAAGAAAAGATTTTTGAGGATTGGCGAGTTAACCTACGAGCCGTAGGAATGAGTTGTAGAAGGGACTAGTAATTTTTGGAGCTAAGTGTAAGACCACAAAAGTGGACTACAAGCCGTAGTTCTAAGTTATAGAAAAGATCAGAGATGTTGGATTTCAATACTTTAATTACGAGTATCCAGGACGGGCAGTGCAAAGTTCTACGAAGGTAGAAAATTCCAGAGAGATAAGTGAAGAAGCTAATTTACACGAAAGGTTCCTACGAGCCATAGAACATGAACCGTTGAAGTGGCTGTCAAATCCTATTTTATATTTTCTTAGTCTATTTTAATTAGGATTATATGTCTATAAATAGTCATTTTTCATTATTTTTAAAGGTACAACAGTCGAGACTTTGATTTTTGGTTTTGAGAATTATTTTGTGAAACACTTTTCCATTTTAATTCTTGAAGCATTGACTTATATTACATCTTTGTTCATCAATTATTCTTGTAAGTTCATGAGATACATAACTTATCGACTTTGCATGCTAGACACTAAACAAGGTTACTACTAGAAGGTTTACTGCGTTATGAACTTGTAGGGATCACAACTACCCTAGTTTTATATTCTATTGATTTAGTAAAACATTCAATTAGGCTAAGTCTAGACCTCATTTTTTGTGGAATCGACCCTAGCCTCTGTTAGGTTCTTTATTTGAAAAACGTTCACTTGTACTTATTTAGGGAGGTGTAATTTCACGTATCAATACCTTACCTCAAGGGCATGAAATGTAATGCATATGCACCATATGTATGTAGTAGGCAAAAAATATGAACATCACGCCACAACAATAATCTTAGCTAACCCAGTCGTCCCTATAATACAATAACCATTTAGCACACAAATAATGTTCGGACCGTCGAGGTCACCATGATATCTAAAAGCCTACAAAGAAACAACTACTCCCAACTATTCATAGAAAACAATAACCATTTAGCATACAAGTCTTGTTTGGTCCATCAAGGTCACCATGATATCTAAGAAAATACGTAGAGCATGAACATGTAAATACAAAAAATGGAAATCGCATTCTTTTCCGTACAACAACCATAATGCCACGATTAACCAAATAATCCCTGTAGTTCAATTATTGCAACAATATATACAACCACCTCCTACTTACCAACTTGACTTAAAACTGACACCACCGAATAGGAATTTTTAATAAGAATAATACCAATAACAATTTAGAGACATCTAACAACCGACTCTTTGATAGCTCGTTAAACTTGAAAACCGTAAATATTAAAGAATCATGCCAAAAAAGAAAGGAATAGCCTACACATACCTTAGCGCTCGCATTACAAAGCTATCACCAACTATGTCTACCCTTTTTCCTTGACAAAGTTCCAATTTCTTGAAGCTAGATATCTATATACATAAAGAGACGAAGAGAAAGAGCAAGATCCTCTACTGCTATAATTTTTCATGATAAAAACGTATAAATTGAGGACTTTTATGTATGTATACAACACAAATGGACAACGACTATGTTCTACACTTTGATCAATATAATTTTTTTGTTTGATAAAAAGTGATATTACTATATAAGAAGTGTGAATAAGCAAGCAGTACTCCGTCAACATGCTTTTTTGATTATTCACATTTATGGGCCCACTTCAATTGCCATTTAATTGTCATTCAACCCACAATTATAAGTTTTTCACTTTTATTCATAGAACGGGCCCACTTCACTCGCTACATCTACCGACAATGGTAAGTTTTATCACATATCTTAATATTTCCTCCGTCTCATATTAGTTGATAATTATATTATACTAAAATAGTTGTCTCATATTAATTATACCTTAATAAATCTAGAAAATATTAATTAACTTTTTCCTATATTCTCATTGTAATTAATTCTTATTTATAATTTCTTAAGCATTGAGGAGTGATAGATTTGCACTCATTTAAGGTCTATTTAGCTCAATAATTTATCGTATTCTGATGATATGTTGATGATTTACAGCTATGAAGGCTAATGGACAAGGTAATGATTGATGTTTGAAAGAATGACCAAAAATATAAAAAGAAGTGCAAACTATACATTGATGATCGTAAAACGAGAAAGGTGGATCGCTTAGTGAGCATGATCTCACCCAAAATGACAGTGTACAACACTTTTGTCTATTGAGATAGGTCGGCAATCACCAAAGGAGAGGGCGATGCACCAAATGAGAAAGGCCCCATTACTGACCATCACCGAAAATAAAAGTCCAACGAGAAAAATTGAAGGTTCAAAAGGTGAACTAAGGTGGTACTCGGTGATGCGCCAAATCTGAAAGGTAGACACAAACGAGTTCGCCAACTGCTAAAGCCTAGAACAAGAAAAGGTGAGTCGAAGATCGATTGGTGATTCACCGAAGGAGTTCGGTTAGCACGACTAATGTCGTCGAGTGAGACGCACATTGAGTTTTTGGGCCAACTTTTGGAAAACTATAAATAGCCAAAGGAGAAAGTTTTTTTAGTTTTTTAGGGGAAGATTTTGGAAGAGTTCTGAATATTGTGAGTTATGAGAGAAACACTTTTACTTTGTGAAGAACACTTTCTAGTTTTTGGGGGTTTTTAACTTTGCTCTTGAATTTGACAAATTGAAGTTGAATCCAAAGTGAGTTTGCTTGTAATTGCTTAATTTCATGTTACCCATAGTTGCTTTCATGGAAGGTATAATTTCTTTACTTTTTGTGATGGGTGGCTAAAACCCAAAGATCTAGGGGTACAATTATGGGGTTGGGTATTGATTTAATGTAGTGTGTATTGTGTTATGCTTTGTTTTGTTGTTATTCATACATGAATTTGGGATAATTAGCATGGGGTTCATTTATGGGTTAAGGTTGCAAACTTAATTCCTACTTACGATCTCCGGTTGATGCTCGAAAGAGATTGATTGAAGTGGGTAATTAGTCTAATACTAACAATTTAGGTTTGATGTCTGTAACTTGCTTGAAAATAGAGGTTATGGGTCGGATCTATTTGCCCTAGCTCTGCATCGAAAAAGAGAATAGAGTAAGGTATTGAGTTTTTTAGATTGGAATATAGATGAGATCGAAAGGAGATTCTATGCAAGGATTATATGAGATCGAAAGAAAATTAGTGTCATTGAAAATGACTTATCCTAATCATGAATATTCATCACTATAGAGCAGTACAATTACCCCTATGTGACTTTGATTTCCAATCCTCGCACCCCTTTGCTTGTTAATTGTTGAGATTTCTGTAATTTTCGTTTAATTATGATAATTGTTAACCAAAACATTTGATTATATTGGTAGAATCATCCACCCACTTGTTCTTACTATTAAAAATGAATGATTTTACAATCCAAATTTATTGATAAAAAATCTCTATGATATACCATTCTCAGTGGGATTCGATCCCGACTCTTCGTTGGGTTTTTTATTGACTATGATTGTTTTATCTTTTAATTACTTTAAAGGACACATTTGAGCGTTATCAAAAATGGCACCGCTGCTGGGGAGTGGCTGTTGAGAATTCTAATTGAGAAATAAGTTTATAATTTTGTTTAGTTGTAGTAGATTGTTGTTTTGTGTTATTATTGGCTGATTTACAGGTCTTATACAATGAGTGACCAGAGTAGTGACAACGATAGTCACTCTGGTCAAAACTACATCATGGTGATTTGAACGATATGCATGTGAATATTGTTCAAACCACGGGAGCCATCCATATACATCCCACAACCAGGAGGGTGGTATTTCACGTACTTGGAAAAATGTTACCATTGCTCCAACTTAGAGGAATGTTTGGGGGTCTAACTCATGAAGATCCCCATGAACACCTTAGAAATTTTTTGGAGGTTTGTGGACCATTTGTGTTCAAGGACATCTCTCAAGAGTCCGTGAGGTTGGGGTTATTCTAGTTCTCTTTGACGGGTGAAACTTCAAGGTGGTTAGCGGAGTTGCCGAATAACTCTATCACTTCTAGGGAAGAGTTAACTGATTCTTTCTTGGAGATTCTTCCCCCGTCAAAGATAAGAACCCAAATTCTAAATTTCAAGCGCATAGGAGGTGAACCTCTACGTGAAACTTGGTTGCAGTTCAAGAAACTACTGTTGCAGTGTCCAACACATGGTGTTCTGGATGATTTTCTGTTGCAATAATTGTATTGCAACCTTGATTCATTCAATAAAGGTATGGCTGATCAATTAGTCCACGGAGGATTAATTATAAAACCATATGATGTGGCTATTTTGTTGCTTGACAACATGACCAAAGTAACCCGAGTATGGCATACTAGAGAGGATCATCTGCCTACTCTACAACTGGCATGAGTAAAGAACAAGTTAAGAAGGACCATGAATGAGATGAAAACATGACCAAAATGATGACCCAACTTGATTTGTTTTCCAAACATGTCAAGAGAGGTGGACTTAAGCAAGTAAATACGGTTGGAACCAACAACGGGCAGTACCCGGATGATGCCAATTTTGAGTTATTATACAATAAAGAAGTTCAGTATTTGGGAAACCAAATAGGGGGTTCTCACACCAATTATCGATGATACGTAGGAACTAGGGTTGAAACAAAGAAAGAGATAGTGGTTGGAAATATTGGTGAGGTGAAAATTGGAGAGATAAGGAGGCTGACAAAGATAGATATGTTCCTTTTTATGATCGTCAACGGCCAAAAGACCCAGCTGGGCAAGAAGGAAGCCAAACCAAGGAAATGCTCAACACGATCTTCAATAAGGTTGAAGGATCTGACAAAGTGTTGAAGGACTTAAAAAATGACTTCTCCAATTTATCTCAAATGGTGACCTCTATTTCGGTATCTATCAAGCTGCTGGAGACCCAATTGTGCCAGATCTCTACCTATCTCAATCTAAGGCAAAAGGGAACGTTGCCTAGTGACACCGTCCCAAATACCAAAAATGAATGTTGAGGAGTTGAGAACTATGTCGTGTCACGACGTTAAATAAGGCGCTTCTAGGGAGGTAACCCAAGTGCTTACTTTTATTTTTATTGCTTTCAATAACGTGCGTTGTGAATGCATGTTGAAAAGAAGTTGAAAGGTTGAATAAGGGAACATTAGGCGATGCCAAAACCTAAACGGTAATCCACAGAATGTGTTGAGAGATCTCATTCTTGTCTGGCTTCTGAGCTTGAACATGAGGAAAAGTGCACTATCAATTTAGGCGGTTTGAGCTCCAAACGACAATCCACCGAAGTGAACTATGCAGACTTTATCGGGTATACCGAATCAACCTTCAGGTTTGGTATTTTGTTCAGGCATGTTCGGCGAGCTTGAGCTCTAATTGGAAATTCTCCAAACATGTTTGGTGACGTTAGTTGTGACCGTTGAATGGGTCTGATATAAAAAGGCCAAGGGTCTTTTCAAATTCAACAATCAAACCCTTTGATATATTTAAGCCTTTTCTTCTCCTTTCTCTTACATTTCATTTAGTGATTATGAGTCGTTACTGCGTGATTTCAAAGTTCGAGGAGCGCTTTTCCTTGCTTTGATTGTCAACCCAACCCCCTTTCTCTGTTATTCTCGAGTTAGGCTTCCTATTAAGGTTGGTTTTCGATTTTTGCTGAGAATTTTGAGCTTTAAATTGCAATATGGGTATAGGCTTGAATCCATTTATTAATTTTGATTGTTAGATTTCATTGGGTAGCCTTGTATTGTGCGTATTAAACTGTGCCCATGATCTTATTGCTTATGTTGTGTCTATGATTTTTTTAATCCTAAATGTGTTGGTTAAATTGTGAAATTGAACTAGTATATTTGATGGGTCTGAGCTTAATTTGATGTGGGGAAAGTTCGAGTAACTCGGTGTTGACCCGATCGCATGATTTTGCCTAATGATAAACAAAGTGACAACTTTCTTAATGGTGAATAGTCAATTAGAGCAATACTTTGAAATATTAGGGGGGGAATCTGAGTACCCATGAGTAGATAAGCATATAGGTGGGTTGTAATGATGTTGGGGAACTTGTATTTGTTGAATATGTTGGGTTTAGCTGTAAAAATTAGGCACTAGGCTGAACATCTCATGTTTGGCGGGCTTGTCTTAGCTAGCTAATGAGGTAAGGTGAATCGCCGAGTAAACCCTAGCTCGCCTTCTTTAGCAAATATGTGACTTGGAGCACTATTCCATTCGGCGAGCTTGACTTAGATCGCCGAACCTACTTGGTGACATGCCGAGTGGGAGTGGACATCACCCTTGATGCTTGCTTCTTTTCAAATTGCACTGTCATTTTTGGCGGGCTTGTATTAGCCTGCCAAAACCAACTCAGCGAATCGCCGAGTTGGAATTGACTCCACGCTTTGTGCCTGTTCCCTTTGGTAATAGCCACTTTCTGATTCGGCGAGCTCACCTTTTTTGAGCTGTGACCTAAATGAGTTTGATTTCAACTAACCTTCACAAATTTTATGTTTGAATATGGGTGGTTTGCAGGTAATGGCTAGAACAAAAGGCAAACAAGTGGTGACATCAGACACCGAGTTGAATAAAGAGTCTCCTGATCCTCCTCCTTCTCTGAAGACACATATGGGTATTTCTATTAATGATCCTTCAGAGGATCCTCGTGCTCGACAAGCCA
This sequence comes from Solanum etuberosum, assembly GCA_029582245.1. NCBI lineage: Eukaryota > Viridiplantae > Streptophyta > Magnoliopsida > Solanales > Solanaceae > Solanum > Solanum etuberosum. Next base: position 47,130 of record JAJONR010031825.1, read on the forward strand.
ATCCACAAACCCCTAGTAGTGGGGGTAAGAAAATTCGAAAACACATTGCCAAGAAGCAGTTGAATATTCGCTCCAAGTTAGCATCGCCTCCACAAGATCCAATCCCTGCCTCTCGTGTTCTCCCGATCATAGCTCCAAGGGCCTTAAATAGGCTCAAGGCAGAAAGTGAACCAACTATTCTGGAGGAGCATAGGCTCTCAACGGATAAAGTCATGAGTGACTACCCTGCTATATGGGAAGCTATCAAATTTTACAAGTTTGAGCAGTTCACAAAGCTCAAACAACCCTATATGCCGAAGTGGGTTAGGTAGTTCTACGACGCCTATGCTAAGGCCCTAACAAAGAAGTGAAAGGGTACTGTTTGAAAACCTTTAGATGAAGTGGAAGTGCGGGGAAAGACGGTTCAGTGTCATGCAGGTGAGATTAACACAGTACAACGGACTCCTTCTACGCATGCTGATACCTATCAGATCCGGAAGCATCAGGATCTTGATGCCTTAAAAGGGTGGTTAACCCCATTGATATTTGATGATTCTTCTCCCTTTTGGATGGTTGAAGGCGCAAGGATGGAGAAGAATGACCTTAACATTATGGCCTGGTATTGGTTCGGTTTTATAAGCAGCAACATCATGCCATCCCAGAATGAATCAATCATTTGGCATCCTAAGGTAGTGCTAGTGGGCACTATCATCGACAAAGAGGAAATCAATGCTGGTACCATCATTATAGAGGAGATGTTGCTACGGACTAGGAAAGAGAAAACCTCCCTTCCTCTTCCGATTCTCATTACTCAGTTTTGCGAGAGAGCAGAAGTTCCCTTTTGGGGGAAGTCTGATGTGAGTATCACACCGGCCTCTTCCAGTGACATTCGGAGCATGCAAGTATATGTACACCCTCGATTGTGCCTTTTTCTACTACTACTCCTGCTACTACTGCGTATGTTGTTGCTGATGTTGCTAGGCATACCTCCACTCCTATCACCCGTTCCCCATTGACCCATGTGTTGATTTATCAGATGGGTAGTATTGCCTAATTAGTGGATGTTAGAGCCGCTAGGGTTGAGACGGATATGCCTAGGATTAGTGATAGGGCTATTGAGAGAGCCTTGTCTTCTTTGAGAGACATGGTGACTAGGTGTAAGGGGTTGGTTGAGAGCCATGGTGTGAGGTTAAATAACCTCACTGCGGAATTAGAGGCCCATAAGAAGACCAAAGGCAGCTCTGGTGCACTAGACACCATGAGGGGCAAGCTCACTACTTTGCGAGCGGAGGTGACTCAGTTTCAGTCCACAGACACCTCGATGCTATGGGTCGAGGTTCCCTTACCGAATTCACCTACCTCTATTCCACCACTGATGCCTAGCAGTGAGCCTACTCCAGTGTGCAACCTGAGATACCTTCGAGTGTTAATGATAATGATGAGAATATTTCAAGGGTGGATGATTATTTGGCCGAGGAGACAGATGAAGAGAAGTTGAGGAGTGACTAAGGAGGTCATGGTTCAAGCAACCTTGGAGAGATCCTTTCGGGAGACTTCACCGGTTGGTACTAGTGGAGTCTCTTTAGACTCCACCTCCTTCGAGTATTCCTACGGGTACTGATGACCCAGTTGAGACTTCACTGCTGCCTTCAGTGATCCTTTTGCCGGGTATTGATGTCCTGGATGATGCTTCCCTTTTGGATACTCCTGATGAGAGTGCTCCACAGGCTTAGCCTGTCAGGGGTACCCTCTTACTCAGCCTCCCATACTTTTTATAATTTCATTGTGGACACTACTTATTTCTTTTTGGTGGGTGAGGGCCTTTGAGCCAATATTCTCCTTTTTGCTTTTTATGTTGTTACTTTTAGTTTTGGATGATTGTATTGGGTTAATTTTGTTTATATTGTAGTGTTTCATTTGGTTTAGTGTATCTCTTGTGCTTCTTTTTCATTTTCTCTCAATTATGCAACCCCCCTATGAGTTTGGAAATCGTGAAATACTTAAAGTTTTCATTAATAATGATTCGAGATCGATTGTGTTCAATATCGATGTCTTGAATAGTACTCATGATGAGCATGATATATGGTGTTGCAAGAATTAAATTGATGTGGTTGTACTTTTGAGCAATCTCTTTGAGTCTTTTGTTGACTAGCTACGTTTTAATGTGAGCCTTGCAATGAACATCGCACGTACACTTTTGATCTTTTCGGGATGTGCTAAATGAGTGTATTTCTGAGTTCCATGTGTGGTGAGGTCTTACTTGAAAGAATGTGTGCGGAGTACTATAATTTGCCTTGTTATTCCAATTGTTTCAATATTGGTAAATGTGAGGCGTGATCTTGGGCAATAATTTAAAGAGAGAGCCCAAATATCCATAATGGTTTGTGACTAGCTTGTGAGGGTGTGCATACATTTTGGCACCATTTGAGTCTAACCCATTTGTTGGCAAAACCAAAAGAAAGCCTCTTGAGCCAAAATATCTCTACCTTCTCATCTAACATCCTTTTTGAAGCATTGTTATGTTTGAATAGCCAACTTAGGCAAAAAGCCTAAGTTGGGGTATGGAAAGGAAGGAAGAATGAAAGCCAAGTGAAGAGCAAAGAAAGATGAAATGAGACTCAACTTTGGAGTTCGTTGCAAAAAGAAGGAACTCCTCCTTATAAAAAAATCATTATGATAAAAACATCATGAAAAATTGAAATGAAAAAGATAAGTGATGAATAAATGAGATTTCAAATAAATTGAGTGAAAAGTCAAAGTTTGAGTTTTCAAATGAAAAAGAATGAAAAGAACTTGAGAAGAGGCGAAGATGATTGCAACAATGCTTTAAAAAGGTGAAGTCACCAAGTCAAATTGATCATACTTTAACCCTTAGGCCCATTACAAGCCTAAAAGACCCTTGAGATCTTGCATGAACTAGTTTCTCTGATGATTGAAAAATATGGGCAAACCTATGTGACAAAGCTTGCATGTATTTCTCTTTTGAGAGAGTGAGTTGAATTAATTCCTTATATCTTTGTTGATTTTCTTTGTGAGAGCATGAAATCGTTCTTTATGTGAGAGAACTTGAATGCATTTATCGAAACATGGTCTTGCATTAGATAAGAAGCTAAAGTGAGTTTGAGCTTGTGTTGAGACCAACTAGTCATCATTTGAAGCGTTTTTTAAATCATGATTGAGTGTAGCATGTTGTTGAGAGTAGTCTTCTTATGGCACTTGCATGTTAGATCTCATTGAATATTGTTGTAGACACCCTTATTAAACTAATTGTGTTCCTGATTTACTTGAGGACTGATGAGTCTGAGATTTCGACTCATTTAGGGCTTTGTTTTGCTAGTTTAAGTGTCCTCAAATGCCTAATTTATGCTCTAAACTGATATTAAAGTGTTGATTTACAGCATTACAGGTTAAGGAGTAAGACAAGGACACTACCGGACAAAAAGGAACTAACAAGCTGAAGAAGTGCAGAAAAGCGATCCTGGTGATCGCCAAGACAACTCGGCGAGTCGCCGAGTGGATCTTTAGCTCGCCCAAAGTTCTAGCGTACCAGCCCTGGGGAAGAACCAAATTGGCGACATAAATGGGCAATCGGCGAATCGCCGAATGAATCCGTGATGGCAACTTTGATCGCCCAAAGTTACAGGTCCCGGGAGGCTGATAACCAATGTAAAATGGCGATGGAAGGGAGCAAAGGCCGGATCTCCGAACCACTCGGTGAGGCGCGACTTATTCCGCCAAATGGACTTTCAGGCCAAAAAGTGGGAAACTATAAATTGGAATTTAAAAGGAAGATTGAGGAGTTTTGATCCCCAAGTTTTAGAGTTAGAGTTTTCCCTTAGTTTTTCAGTTCTTATTGTAGACCTTGAGGATTTCTAAGCTTAATTTTGAGGATTTGCAAGTGGGTTTTTGAATTTAATCACTTTGGAGCATTGTAAAGGCTTGGAAACTATGACCCAGCTGATGGCTAATCAAGTTGGTAATTATTTTTATCTTTTTATGATGCTTAGCTAAAACCCCAATTCTTGGGGTGTGATCATGTGATTATGGGATGAATTAGCTTATGGGTATTATTATTTACTGATTTTAATACTTAATTGAAGTGGGTTTAATCATTAGCTGTGTATGAATTTATGAATTGTAGTTGCAAATACAATTCTAGTTTAGAGTTCTGGGCTTCTTGAGAGAGAAGTTTTAGAACCAAAGCTTTCGATTAATGATTGTAGTTATTGGATTGATATGGGTTTAGCTCGAAAGATTAAATCCTAAATTCGATAGTACCTATCTAGCTCGAGAGAGTAGATGAATTAAGGTGTAGGCTATTCTAATTTGTTAAGCTTGTTGATGTTTGAAATAAATCACTTGAATCATGGTAGTTGTTCGAGAGAAAACTATCTTACTTATAGTCTAGCCTTCCCACTGATATTTAGCTATTTGTTAGTAATTTCAATTACCCGTATAGTGAAATTTGCCTATAATCGATCACATCCCGAGAATTCCTCTCTATATTGTCATTTCCCTCATGTTTAATTGTTTTGTAGCTGATAATTGACAATCGAAACCCCCCATCTGACATTCGTTGTCACACCCTTAGACTTGTTTATATGTTTTCGATAATGTATATTTCTATAACCAATTAGACCACATTTGTACTTCATAACTGAATCTGAACAATTGTACCGCTCCCTGTGGCTTCAACCCAAACTCTTCGTTGGGTTTTATACTGAATAACGATCGTCTTTACATCTAGAATTGGAAGAGGTGTAATTTGAGCGTTGATAAAAAATGGTGCCGCTGCCGGGGAGTGGTGTTGTTTAGAATTCTATTATCAAAGTTTGAATTGTGTTCTTTTTGTGTTATAGTTAAATCGAGTTACCTTGTTTCTGCTTGTGTTGGCTGTGTTGAACAGAAGAAGAAATGAGCATGAATGGGAGCAATCGTAGTCAAGTTGGCCACCAAGATGATAAAGGGAATCTGAACGATGTTAACGACCCTATCCAATTGGGTGGTGTCGGGGATATACGTCTACCTTCTGCTGAAGGGAACGTTGTTTTTCATGTCAGTAGCACAATGCTTCAGCTCCTACAAATGAAAGGATTGTTTGGAGGGCTGGCTGATGAGGATCCCCATGAGCACATTCAAAAATTCGTTGACGTTTGTGGACCGTTCTCGTTCAAGAACATTTCTCAAGAATCGGTTCATCTTCGATTATTTCCATTTTCTTTGATGGGAGAGGCCACCAAGTGTCTAGCTGACCTCCCAAGAAATTCCATTACTTCGTGGGATGAGCTTACCGTAGCTTTCTTTGTGAGATACTTCCCCTCGTAAAAAATGATGACACTAAGGGATAGTATTCAAGGTTTTAAACGGTTGGAATGTGAGCCAATTCACGAGACGTGGCTGAGATTTCAGAAGCTAGTACTTCAATGCCCAATTCATGGGCTGCCCAACAACGTCTTGTTGCAATACTTCTATAGGAGTCTTGATTCGGTGAACAAAGGAGTTGCTGATCAACTTTATCCCAGAGGTATAATGCAGCAGCCCTATGAGGTTACATCCCAACTCCTTGATGGTATGACAAATATCAATAGAGCATGGTACACTCGTGAGGACTAAGTGTCTCCTCTCACTTTTAGAATGACAAAAGAGCAGATCGAGAAGGATTAAGAGAAAGACCAAAACATGACAAAAATAATGACCCAGCTGGACTTATTATCGAAAAATGTGATGGGTAGTGGGTTGAATAGTGTAAATGATGTGGGAGTTGGTCGAGAAAACCCCGATGAGGCACACTTTGAGGCGTTGTACAATGAGGAAGTGAACTTCCTTGCAAATCAAGGAGGAGGTTTTTGTCAAAACTATCCAAGGCCGAGTGGAAATCCGGGTTGGAGTAGAGATGATGGATGGAGAGATCGTGATAGGGAATGGCGTGATCGTAATGCTACTTGGAAGGAAAGGGATGGTGACAAGGATAGATATATCCCACCTCATGAGCGTCAAAAGCCCAAGAAACCAAGGGCTGACTCGGAGAATGTCCATACGGAAGACATGCTCTCACGCATTCTCAATAAGGTAGAGGGGTCAGACAAAGTTTTGAAAGAAATGAAAGAAGACGTCTCTACACTTAATCAGACAGTCACCTCTCATTCAGTGTCAATCAAGCAATTGGAAACGCCAATGGGTCAATTTTTGTCTCATTTGAACCCAAGGCCAAAAGGGGGCCTGCTAAGTGATACCTTGGCCAACCCAAAGAATGATCCTTGAAAGCGTATCCACGTGGTGCCACGATGATAAAAGAGGCGTTTCTTGGGATGCAACCTAAGGTTTAATGCTTTAATTTTGTTTTTGAATAACGGGTGTGGATTTTGCAGGTTGAAAAGTTGAAAGTGTTGGAAAAGGATGAGTAGGCGAGCTAAAATTCTATTCGGCGACACACCGAACAGGTCGCCGTGCCCGATTTGGACTGCCGTTTGAACCACCCAGCTTGATGGGGAATTCTGTAAAACTCGGCGAGCAAAAATACTACTCGGCGAATCACCGAGTGGGTCGGCGGACGTGACTTACTTAGCTGACTGGCGTGTGAACTGAAAAGTTTTAAAAGCCAAACGGTTTAAAATTTCAAAATTCTTCATTTTCTCACCTTTTCAACTCCCGTACTCTCTCACCGATATTAGATTTTTACCATTCTTGCATTTTTACCCTCGTTTCATTGGAATTTTTGCTCAGAGATGGACTTTGGAATTACTTTGCTTCCTATCACTTCAAATCTATTTTCGGCATAAAGGTTAGTTTTCCGAACCCTGAACTTGTTTGTTAGTTGAAATCAAATGCAAATCGATGTTTGTTTGTTGATATCTGTTGGAAATGTCATATGAATCATCGTGTGATTGTTTGTTTGCCTAATCTTAAATGAAATCGTAATTAATCGGTCTTTAATCATAATTCCCGTGTCATTGCCTGTTGAAATCGAGTTAAAATTATGGGGTTGCGTTGAATATGTGTTGGGTCTAGCGGGGTGAAGTCTGAGTAACCCCGAATTTTACTAAATGGCAAATTTTGCTCGATGATAGAGTGGTTGACGTCATTCTTAAGGGCAAAAGATGACAAATGACCAATTTTGGCTAAATAGGGGGAAGTTTGAGTACCCCCAGGGCATGAGTAGTATGGATCTTGCTTTACTTTCAAAATGTGATTGTTTAATTTTATTTTGTGGGCTGCGGGCTTGATTTTGAAGTACGAGGTGAAAACTGGCATGTTGGGCCATTTGGCGAGCTGGGTCGAGCTCGCCGAAGGGGTCGGCGGTTCGCTAAATGTCCCCTGGTTGCCTTTAATTTCTCTAAATGTTGAGTTGTTGTTCTATAACTTTCGGCGATACGCTTGAGCTCGCCGAGTTCACTCGGCGACTCACCGAAAGTCCTTCTTGATCATCCTTCTGCGGCCTTTTTCCCATAATTGTTCTGTAACTTTCAGCGAGCTACTTCTAGTTCGCCGATTGATGTCGGTGAGCCGCCGAAAGGACCTGGACATCGCCGACCAGCTTTGAACTTTGGCAATTTTTGCACTGTAACTTTTGGCTCGCCCGACCTGGCTCGCCTAAGTGGTTCGGCGATTCACCGACCGGTTCGGCGAGTCTTCCTGCAACTTCTTTTATGAAATTTTTCTTGACTTTTCCTAACATTTCTACATTGTTTTGAAGGAATGGCTAGACCTAAAGTGTCCTGTAGAGACATGCCCCTCCGAAAGCAGACACGCAGAGTCGTGATAAATGAGGAGGCAACTGCTTCCAAAGCAAAGGCGAAGAAACTACCTCCGAGGGTAGGTAAAGGCAAGGGCAAGGCGCCCGTAGTTGTGCCACCTGAGGAGGTAAGCTCAGACAGTGAGGGGGTCTACAAGACTCACCTCACCACATCAGGAAGTGAGGGGGACTCACATGATTCTCAGGCCTCTATCTCTGAGCCTGAGGATGACCAATTACTTCAGGCCAGGAGAGCGGAGCTACGCTCCAAGTCGATGAATGATCCGTCTAGGATCCAAGTGCCTCCGACACCTACCCCCTCAGCTTCAACTCTAATGCCTCCTCCAGCACAGACAGTAGTGCAGGCACCACCTATTCAGGGTCCTCCTCCCTGGTTGCTCAACCGACTAAAGATCGAGGGTTTAAGGACGATCTTAGAGGAGAAGAGATTGTCAACCGATGGAGTGGTGGATAGACATCCAGAGGTGTGGTACACTATCAGGTTCTAAAAATTCGAGATATTTACTAAACCCCGGGGTCCCTACATTCCCACTTGGGTCCAGGAGTTCTATTCGTCTTATAGAGACTTGGTGCCGAAGGGAAAGAAAAAGGCCAGTGCCTTTAAACCGGTGGACTTCGTGATGGTTCATGGCAAGAAAGTTAAATGCCGCTGCTCTGACATCAATGAGGTACTGAGGTGCACTTATAATTCCACGCACAATTACATCGACCCAATCAAGAAGAAGACTTTGGAGGATCTTAAGGGTTGGCTGGTACCCATTCTCTCCGATGTCACCCCGAGGTGGATAGAAGCAGGTGCTTCGATAGAATAAAAAGACCTGAATGTTGCTGCCAGATACTAGTTCGGGTTCATCAATAGCACCATTATGCCGTCCCAGAATGAGTCCATCCTCAGACACCCGAAGGCAGCATGTTTAGGGTCTATCATTGCTCGCCAGAAGCTGAATTTGGGTATGCTGATTAAGCAAGAGATGGCCATGAGGGCCAAGAAGCCACATATTTCACTCTCATTTTCGGTGTTAATCATCGAGTTGTGCAGACGGGCCCGTGTTTCAAGAGATGAGCAGAGGGATGTCGAGGTTACACCCACATCTTCTACCGACATCTGGCGTATAGAGGCCGAGTACATGCGTAACGAGGCTGACAGGAGGAGGGAAGCCCAGGTGGACATATCCTCGGAGGTTGATGTTGATAAGTTGCCTATAGAGGCAATCATGCCCCAGGCTAGTGGACCTTCAGGTACTTCTGGCTCCTCTCCTTCTGAAACTCTTGGCACTTCTGATGCACCCCTACCCCCTAGATCTTCTGTTGCTGCTGCTTCTGCTGCCAGACCTCCTATTACCCAAGCGATGCTTTACAAGATGGTCAATTTATCCTAATCTGCCGATGTGCGGGCCTCCCGGTTAGAGGCCGCTATTCCTGAGATGATTGAGAGGGACATTGGTGCTGCTTTGACACCCCTCAGAGCTACGATTGATGCTCTTACTGTGAGAGTGGAGGTGTGTGAGAGAGGACAAGGAGTTGCTGATGCGGTGACGGCCTTGAAGGTCGATCTTGTTGGACTCTGTAAAGATGTGGATGAGCTGAAGTCCACTGATTTGTCCATGTTCTTTGTCACTGTGGAGATCCCAGATGTCCTGAGCACAGATATTCCAGCTTGTTCTGATGTGCCTCCGGCCACTACAACAGGAGATGAGACTAGAGCTGATGACGCTGATGCTGATTCTGAGGCTGAGACGAATGAGGAGTAGCTTGGTGAGTGGGAGGAGACTATGTATGAAGATTTAGCTGACTTGGAGGGTGCTATGTTCGAGACTTCTAGACAGGCATCGCTTCAGGATACTACTTTGGTGGGCTCCAGTGGAGCCAAGGTTGTTGAGATACCGGGTACTGATGCCCCGACATATGGAGTGACTGATATGCAGACTTCACCCCAGGCCTAGCCTAGCAGGATGATTATTTTAACCTTCCTCTCTGTTACTTTATTGACTATTTTTGATTTCATTTGCATTTGAGGACAACTACGTATTTTGTTGGTAGGGTGAGGTATTTCCATACCTACCTCTTGTGGGCTGTTTTTGTTTTGTGAATATTGGTTTATATATATATCTTGGTTGTTGTATTGTGGTTGTTGAGAACTTATTACCCATTGTTTTGATATGAAAATGGTTTTGAACCAAGGTTTAAAAGGGTATGGCTGTTCTTGTGCAAATTTGAGTGTCGGTTGTGGTCAATACCGATGAATTGAATAGTGCTCTTAATTGAACAAAATGAATGTGCGGCTACGATGAGGCAAACTAAGTTACATAGATAATATGTGAACTTTTAGCATCTCGTTGTGACTAGACGATTGTCGATTAAGTCTCTTTTGATGAACATTGCACGCTAGCTAGAACGTGTGGAGTCTTGTTTGATAATTGTATCAATGCCTTGTATGGTGAGGTAGTATTGAACATTGTGCTTGATGACACCTAGAATTTGCCCCGTTGGTAATAGATATGATCTTAGGCAACAAATTTGAAGACTGAGCCAATTTGACAACACACCTCTTTGTGGCCAACCTTGTGAGAAGTGTGAACCTTGCTTGGCCCCTTTTGAGCCTAATCTTTTCTCAAAAGAACTCTTTTCATCCCTGAACCCATAACTTTCATGAAGTATGGTTTGTTTGAATAGCCAACTTAGGCCAAAAGCCTAAGTTGGGGATGTGGTGAAAAAGAAAGAGTGTCAAGAAGTGTGAAATATTCCCCCGAAATAGATTGTTTGGAAAATAATGGAACCCCTCCATATAAAAAAAAAGAGAAAAAGAAATAAAAAAGGTTGAAAACAAAATGAAAAAGACTGAAATCGAAATGTTGTGAAATAAAGTGTGAAAATTGCAAAAGAAATGGGGTATCCGGTGGTTCATATAAAGTTGAATAATGGGGTAGATTATGAGTATGTTTGAATGTTAAAGAAAAGGAGGAACAATGAGTTTCAAGCCATACTTCATGAAGGTAGGAGCCACTAAGCCTAAATTGCCATACCTTTACACTCAGCCTCATTACAAGCCATAAAAAGACCTTTTTGATCTTGAGTGAGCGGAAACAAATATTGATTGGAAAATAAGGACAAGCCTATGGGTGGAGTCATGCATGTGTTCATCTTTGTGAGTGTGAGAGTTGTATGTGATTCCGGGACTTTAAATTGTTGAGAAATTTTATGTGATTATGGAATCATCTTTGTTGTGATGGCATTTAAATACCTTTGTTGAGCTTGAACTTGCATTTGAAGCAAACATTGTGAGCTTGAGTACACTTGATAATGGTTAGTCACAATTTGAAACTTTGAGTGCACAATTGATCACTGTATGTGCAGTTTGAACCTTGTATGTGCATTTATGTTGATTCTTATGCAACAATGTTTGTAGACATCCTTGTTGAACTGGTTGATCTTGAGTTTTACTTGAGGACAAACAAAAGTTTAAGTTGGAGGTGTTGATGAGTCCGAGATTTCGACTCATTTAGGGCTTTGTTTTGATAGTTTAAGTGTCCTCAAATGCCTAATTTATGCTCTAAACTGATGTTAAAGTGTTGATTTTCAGCATTACGGGCTAAGGAGCAAGGCAAGGACACTACCGGATAAAAAGGAACTAACAAGCTGAAGAAGTGAAGAAAAGCGATCCTGGTGATCGCCAAGACCACTCGGCGAGCCGCAGAGTGGCTCTTACGCTCGCCCAAAGTTCCAGCGTACCAGCCCTGGGGAAGAACCAAGTTGGCGACAGAAATGGGCAATCGCCGAATGAATCCGTGATGGCAACTTTGATCGCTCAAAGTTACAGGACCTGGGAGGCTGATAACCAATGCAAATCGGCGATGGAAGGGAGCAAAGGGCGGTTCGCCGAACCACTCGGTGAGGTGTGACTTATTCCACCAAATGGACTTTCAGGCAAAAAAATGGGCAACTATAAATTGGAATTTAAAAGGAATATTAAGGAGTGCTGATCCTCAAGTTTTAGAGTTAGAGTTTTCCCATAGTTTTTTAGTTCTTATTGTAGACCTTGAGGATTTCTAAGCTTAATTTTGAGGATTTGCAAGTAGATTTTTGAATTTAATCACTTTGGAGCATTGTAAAGGCTTGGAAACTGTTACCCAGTTTATGGCTAATCAAGTTGGTAATTGTTTTTATTTTTTTATGATGCTTAGCTAAAACCCCAATTCTTGGGGTGTGGCCATGTGATTATAGGCTGAATTAGTTTATGGGTATTGTTATTTACTGATTTTAATGCTTAATTGAAGTGGGTTTAATCGTTAACTGTGTAAGAATTTATAAATTGTAGTTGCAAATGCAATTCTAGTATAGCGTTCTGGGCTTGCTTGAGAGAGAAATTTTAGAACCAAAGCTTTCGATTAATGATTATAGTTATTGGATTGATATGGGTTTAGCTCGAAAGAGTAAATCCTAAATTCGATTCTACCTATCTAGCTCGAGAGAGTAGATGAATTAAGGTGTATGTTGTTCTTATTTGCTAAGTTTGTTGATGTTTGAAAGAAATCACTTGAATCGTGGTAGTTGTTCGAGAGAAAACTATCTTACTTATAGTCTAGCCTACCCACTGATATTTAGCTATTTGTTAGTAATTTCAATTACCCGTATAGTAAAATTTACCTATAATCGATCACATCCCGAGAATTCCTCTTTATATTGTCATTTTCCTCATGTTTGATTGTGTTGTAGCTGATAATTGACAATTCAAACACCCCATCTGACATTCGTTGTCACACCCTTAGACTTGTGTATATGTTTTCGATAATGTATATTCCTATAGCCAATTAGACCACATTTGTACTTCATAACTGAATCTGAACAATTGTACCGCTCCTTGTGGGTTCGACCCCAACTCTTCATTGGGTTTTATATTGAATAACGATCGTCTTTACATCTAGAATTGGAAGAGGTGTAATTTGAGCGTTAATCATAGACAAGCAAAAGTTGAAGTTCGGGGTGTTGATGAGTGATAGATTTGCACTCATTTGAGGTCTACTTAGCTCAATAATTAGTGTCCTCAATGCCTAATTTTTTCCTATTATGATGCTATGTTGATGATTTATAGTTATGAAGGCTAATGGACAAGCCAATGATTTTTGTTTGAAAGAATGACCAAAAATGTAAAAAGAAGTGCAAACTATACATTGATGATCGCAAAACGAGAGAGGTGGATCGCCTAGTGAGCATGACCTCACCCAAAATGACATTGCACAAAACTTGTATCTATAGAGACAGGTCGGCGATCTCTTAAGGAGAAGGCGATGCACCGAATGAGAAAAGAGACCTTGCTGATCATCGCCGAAAATGACGGTGCAAGGAGAAAAATTAAAAGCTCAGAAGGTGAACTAAGGTGGTACTCGGCGATGCGCCGAACATGAAAGGCAGACTCAAACGAGTTCGCCGACTGAGGTTCAAACACCTGAAGCCTAGAGCAACTAAAAGGCGAGCTAAAGCTCTTGGTGATTTACCAAATGATTTCGAGGAGCCCGACTAATATCGCTGACTGAGACACGTATTGAGTTTTTGGGCCAACTTTTGTGAAACTATAAGTATCCCAAAGGAGAGAGCTTTTTTAGTATTTTGGGAGAGAGATTTTGGAAGAGTTCTGAATATTATGAGTTTTGAGAGAACCACTTTTACTTTGTGAAGAACTTTTTCTAGTTTTTGGGGTTTTTCAACTCTGCTCTTGAATTTGACAAATTGAAGTTGAATCCAAAGTGGATTTTCTTGTAATTGCTTAATTTCATGTTACCCGTGATTGCTTCCATGGAAGGTTTAATTTCTTTACTTTTTGTGATTAGTAGCTAAAACTCCAAGATCTAGGGGTGCAATTACGGGGTTGGGTGTTGATTTAATGTAGTGGTATTGTGTTATGTTATGTTTTACTATTGTTCATACATGAATTTGGGCTAATTAGCATGGATTAATTTATGGGTTAAGGTTGAAAACTTAATTCCTACTTGCGATCTCTGATTAATGCTCGAAAGAGATTGATTGGAGTGGGTAACTAGTCCAATACTAACAATTTAGGTTTGATGTCTGTAACTTGATTGAAAATAAAGGTTATGAGTCGAATCTATTTTCACTATTTGTGCATCCAAAGAGAGAATAAAGTAAGGTATTGGATTGTTTAGATTGACATATAGATGAGATCGAAAGGAGATTCGATGCAAGGATGCTATGAGATCGAAAGAAGATTACCATCATTGAAGATGACTTAGCCTATTCATGAATGTTCATCGCTATAGAGCAGCACAATTACCCCTATGTGACATTGATTTCCAATCCCCGCACCCCTAGATTGCTTGTTAATTCTTTAGATTTCCGTCATTTTAGTTTAATTGTGATAATTGTTAACCAAAACTTTTGATTAAATTGGTTGAATCATCCACCCATCTGCTCTTACTATTACAAATGAATGATTTTACAAACCAAATTTCTTAATAAGAATTCTCTACGATATACCATTCTTTGTGGGATTCGACCCTGATTCTTCGTTGGATTTTTATTGACTACGACTATTGTCCCTTTTAATTGTATTAAAGAGGACATTTGAACGTTATCAAGCACCGTATAAAATGAAAAGTGATTAACTAATATGAGACGAGGGGTGTACTACATAGTAGTAATTAGTACTATTACTTGTGGTCCACTTCAATGGTCATTCTACCTCCAATCGTAAGTTCTTCAAATACCCATTCTTGTGAATGTCAATCTTTATTTGCCTTTTTTAACATCTCAATAATTGTCTTTGTTTATATTTTATTCTCATTCCGTTTATTTTTAATGATCCGTTTTAAATTTTTTTATGTGTCTTAAATTAGGATTAACATAAATATTTTACAATAATATTCATATTAATTGATATATAATCTTAATTTTTTTTAAAATTATTTGAAATAACTAATTAATGTTGAGGGTAAAATATTTGAAGCAATAAATAAATCTTGATATGCTAAGAGTGAGAAGTAAAAGTAAAAATATATTAGTATAATGGGCAAATAAAAATAAATGGAAAGAGTATTTGAAAATTTCCTACTATTTTTCAATGGTAAGATTTATTTAAAAATTCAAAGAACAATTTGTTGAAGCAATTGCGTTATTGATATAAAAATGACAAAAAATTACTTGTGTGGTTGCTAATTTTCTTTCACTGCAATTAAGTTATCTGTTCTGCTATAAATTACATTTAACATTTATCCCACTTTCAAATAGTATCATGTTTAAATATGAATATTATTACAAATATTATAAAAATAAAACTGATTTTTATAAAAATTATTATTATTAGGCCAGTGCATCGCGGGCTATAGTAACTAGTTTAATTGTAAGTAATAAAGATCACTGTAGCGATGGAAAATTAACATAATACTTTTGTTTTATATAATACTTACAGCACTTCTATATACAGCCAACGATTAAATGAACAATAATTGTCCACATTATCCACTTAATGATTAATATAATATTTATCCCATTATATGCATCCAGGTATTACATAGATTTTTTATAAAATATATATATAGCTCTTTCAATATATCACAATTAATAAAAAATTATTTCTAATAATGTCTACCTCATATAATAATAATTTGTCGGCATAACAAGTTTTACTATCTCCATTAAAATATTAATAGTTTATAAAACTCTTATAAAAAATAATATATAAATACCGTAACCAAAGAATTATTCAATATTTAAAACATTTTATGGCGAAGTTAAAATATATATCTTTACTAAAATTATAATTTAAAACTAATATTATAAAACATGAACAATGTTACAATAAAACACTCAAATTTAGGCTCAAACGGAGGATTGAGGGTATTCTCCTTTTTAATGTAAGAGAACTCCCTATAATTATAAGATTGTATATTAGAAATACGTTATAATTAACAACACAAACACCTATAAATATAATGGAATACTAACTTGTTGCGTGGTCTGCGACATTCATTTATCCATTATCTAAATTCACTCATCTCCTTGAAACAATCATCATCCATTATCTAAATTCACTCATCTCCTTGAAACAATCATCATCCATAGTAAAACTTTCAAAAGGGTGAACCTCTATTACAATACTCTTGGAAGAGGCTCCTCCACTCATATTGTCACCTGATTCATAACTATTCAGATATGGAGATTGGTGTGATAGGTTGGGACGCCTATTTCGTGTGAGATGTCTTGTCACAATGTTTTCTACTTCTGGATGACAAGACTTATCAATCTGTTTACATGCCACTTGGCATGTAAATGGATAAATCTGAGACTCCGAGACATCAATATAATCTGTCAATAAGAGCTCTGGAACTAACTCCCTAGTTTCAACTTCGCCAACTGAAAATGTATAACAAATAATACTTGTATCATTTTAAAATATGGTTAGTAGTTTCCTATTCTAAGAACATATATCAATGATACAATATAAATATGAAAATAAATAAATTATACATATATTTTTACTTATATATTATACCTAGTATAAGATATCTTATTGATATAAAGATCTCATTACATTCAAATGAATGTACTGCTCATGTACCTAGAATAAGCTACTATTAATAACATTACTTATACTTGGTTTAAGATTTAACATACCAATTTGGGCTTCATTGTTGTAATCTTCATTGATGGTTTGAATATTGTCTAAGTGAAGAGTAACATGTTGGTCACAATTGATATTATTTTCATAATATTCGTCGTCACAATCAACATTCATGCCTCTGCCTCTAAATTCTTCGTACTGATATTAATTAAAGATACATAAGTAAGAAATAAAATACACAGGCATAAACATATTTTAATCTAAAAAACAGATTCTAATTGAATACCTCAGAATCATTATTTCTATCAACTTTCTTGCTTAGAATTTCAATTGCGTTGAATTTTTTTGAATCAGATTCCATCATGAGCTTCTTTAAACTATCTTGTTTTAGCTAATCAACAAATAACATAATCAAAACACTTCTCACGAATATAGAATATTAACAACTAGAAAAAAGGATAATTCACATACTACTTGAAAGTCTCCCCTTAACTCCTTCTGTCCATCAGATATGCATCTTATCTCATCAATCAAATTCATATTATTCATAGGAGGTACAGATTCAGGCTTGTTTTTCATTTTTCTTGAGACACGAGGTGGTGTAGTAAAGTCGTCATCAACTAATTAACTTGCAACTTCGACTCTATTTGATTCATCGTTCACCACAACGTCCTCAAATAAATCATTCAAATTCATCGTAGACTTCTCAAACGGAGTTGCTGAAATATTCCTCACCTTCAACTACATAGTAATTTAACAGCAATACAAATTAAGCATATAATTATTCATAGTTGCAGTTCATAAAGTATAAAAAATCACATTTGTGGCAGATAACATCTCTGAAACCTTGGTTAAATTTGGGCTAGATAACACTTTCCAACTTAGAATTCGTGGGATCCTTTTTCCAATCATAATAGCAATCTGTTCATTTGATTGCGCACAACACATAAAACCAATCTTGAAATGTCAAAGGAAATTCATACAATTTACTAAATTTCTTTTCAATCTTTCCTCTTAAAACTTTTTTCAAGGATGCAAAGGTATCATGAAATACTAATTTTCCCCACGGATAAGTTTCATACTCACCAGACTCGACAATTTCAAAATATCAATTGGGTACTTTATTTTCAGGGAGGTCACACAACAAAACGTATTAATAAAATGAAGAATCAGATTTTTGATAGCGTCCTGATCAGTTGTCCAACCTTTACCTTCGAAAAAATCAGCTACTGTTTGAACAATAATCTTTTTAATGCCAACAAAACAAAGATCGACCAAGTTATTTTTTTTCCCGTGAATTACAATTTTTATGTGCCACTCCATTACATTTTAGTCCTATCATAATGGTAAATTCACCTAACCCAAAATGTATCACTGAACCATTCACTAGTAGCCAAACCTCATAAGTTTTTTATTGAATGACCTCCATCATCAATAAGGAATGTATCAATTGTGTTTGAAGCATCACTAGAGGCAATTTGAGAAAAAATTCAAAACATGTGTCACTAAATATTTGCAATTGACTCTTGGTCAACTTCTCTTCAAATGATTTGACGAAATCTAGATTAGGAGCACCAAACTTAGGTTTTTTTAATGTTTTCCTACTTCAAAATAAAATTCCCAATTCTACAACACAATACAAAGTTGAAATTTTTAAAACTAACAGTGACAATAGTTTAGAAGTTATATGGCTGCAATTAATAAGATCTTATGGAACATATGCACGTACAAGGATAAGTTGTGCATACAGACAATTCACTCCTATTAAAGGAACATACACTTGTTGGTGGATATTTCTAAACATGCCTCAAGTTTAATAAAAAAATCTTAAAACTACAAAATACTTTGCTCAAGCTAGATATATGACATCTTAACTATGCCTAAGTTCTCAAATTAGTAGTATTATTTAAAGTTGAAAGGCAGAATCAAAAAGTCTCATGAAGACAATACCTTCAATTAAGATTTTTGTAACACCCGGTAAAAATTAGTAGACTAAGCTAGAGCCTAATGTATAAACTAGTAGCCTAATTGGGGTTTAACGTAAAGGTTAGAGTCGTAAATAACTCCCGGCACTCAATATATGAGTTTTTGGGTTTAAACGTCAAGGTACGACTCCCCAAAGACCAACCAAGGGTCCTTGGGGAGGACCCTAAAACAGCCCATAAAACTGTCCAAAATAGTGGCCACCCACGAAGGGCATCCACGAGCCGTGGATGGACCCACGCCCCGTGGGAAGGGGTCGTGGGTCAAGGCCTGACCTTCCCCTGTTTTTCAAGCCCCAGACCCAAACCACGGTTCACCAGCACGGGTCGTGGGTCCATCCATGGTCCGTCGATGGTGGTCGTGGGTGAGGGCTGGAAACTGCCTTATGGCAGTTGGGCTTAGAGGTAGTTTAGGGTTTTCCTTTTTAATTAATTGTTAAGTAGTGTCGTTTTGCACTAAAATAAACTAACTATATAATGGTTTTAACCTCCTAAAATAAGTCATCAAATCATAGCCATCAATTTCCAAATCAAATTAATTCCCTCCCCAAATAATTCTCTCTCTAGAGTTTCAAGGAAGAAGAGGAAGAAGGTGAACTCTAAAGTTGAAGGAGCAACCTTTTCTTCTCAATTTCGTGGTGAATCTTCAATAAGGTATGGTAGTATTGATTCATGGAAAGCTTTCTTCCATGGAGCCTTCAAACTTTCAATTTCAAAGAAGAAAATTCTCCAAAACCGCCCACAAAACTGTCCAAAATAGTGGCCACCCACGAAGGGCATCCACGAGCCGTGGATGGACCCACTCCCCGTGGGAAGGGGTCATGGGTTAAGGCCTGACCTTCCCCTATTTTTTAAGCCCCAGACCCAAACCACGGTTCACCAGCACGGGCTGTGGGTCCATCCACGGTCCGTAGATGGTGGTCGTGGGTGAGGGCTGGAAACTGCCTTATGGCAGTTGGGCTTAGGGGTAGTTAGGGTTTTTCTTTTTAATTAATTGTTAAGTAGTGTCGTTTTGCACTAAAATAAACTAACTATATAAGGGTTTTAACCACCTAAACTAAGTCATCAAATCATAGCCATCAATTCCCAAATCAAATTAATTCCCTCCCCAAATAATTCTCTCCCAAGAGTTTCAAGGAAGAAGAGGAAGAAGGTGAACTCTAGGGTTGAAGGAGCAGCCTTTTCTTCTCAATTTTGTGGTGAATCTTCAATAAGGTATGGTAGTTTTGACTCATGAAAAGCTTTCTTCCATGGAGCCTTCAAACATTCAATTTCAAAGAAGAAAATTCTCCAAAACCTAGGATTTCCACTCCAAATCATGGATTCTTCCTAAAAATATTTTCAATGATTTAATTAACATATAATATGAATGAATTGTTGTTTTATGGTGGTTTTATGATAAAATCTCCCATGAATCCATGAATTTCCCCATAACCCTAATTTATGACTTTATGATGTGGGTGAATTGTATTATGATGAATATTATGGAATTATTCTTGTAGTAGTTTAATTACTTGAATCATGTTATTATCCATGCCTAATTTAGTAATTCTAGATGTGTTGATTGAATGTGATCTATGGTTCTTGAAGGGCAATTATGAGAATTATGTATGATCATGATGTTTATGTACATGCTTTATGAATACTTTGAGAAGAAGGTGATTATAACTATGATGTAATTGTGGTGTTGTTGAAAGGCTATTCTCACCTACGCACACACCTATGAATTAAGTATGAATGAAGTTTCTATGATTATGTTAATGATGATGTGTTGATTGAAAGGCTATCCTCAATCATACACTAATGAATGAGGAAGACATGTTGTGAAAGGTTTTCTCACAATATGGGGGTTCTTAGGTTGAAAGGCTATTCTCACCTCTTGAATCTATGAGCTATCTTATGAATGAATGTTGGGATGAAATGGATGCCCTCACGTGAGTTGAGACGGGGTATCTAGTAACAATCTCTTATCCCATAATAATGAACTAAAGTAATGAATGTTAAGTACTCCGTGGGGAATAATGCTAAGCACCGAGTGGATATTGATAGAGATGGAAACACATATGTGAGTTGAGGCAGGATTTCTAGAAGCAATCTCTTGAGATGGATGCTCTCACGTGAGTTGAGGCGGGGTATCTAGTAGCAATCTCCCTATCCCGTAAACTATGTGCCCACATAGGTTACTAGCTAGTGGATCCACCTAAGCTAAATTGACGGTTCTACCCTAGGCAAGTAGGACTCCCTTATTCGGTGTGGGTCGGTTCTACCCTAGGCAAGTAGGACTCTCTTATTCGGTGTGGGTAACACCGGGATTCCATGATTTTCTCACATGGTCTATGTCGGTTAAGGCTTTCCCCCACAATGAATGATAATGAACTATGGCTTCTCAAGAATGCACTACTTAGTGTGGGTGGGGGTATGGGACTTCATCCATGCATTACACAAGTAGGCTTTGAGAGTAGTTATGATGTGTTCCTTTATGTTATGATGATTCATGAAATGAATATGATTATGATGATACTACTAAGTAAGTTGACATGAAGGCTAAATGTAATGAAGTATGCTTAATGTGGATTTTTGTTGTGAGTTGCTTTCCTTGATATGACTTAGTAAATGAGAATGTTCCTTACCTATGAGTATTAACTAAAGATGAGAATGAAGAATGGTAAGTATGTTTATGGTGGCCTCAAGGTGGTACTTAATATGTGTGGTATTATGGGATGCCATTCATACATTGCACAAGTATAACTTAGGGTTACCAAAAGATGGTTATATTATGTTATAATGATTTACATGTTGAACATGCTTGTGACTTATATTTTTATACTAACGTTCATGATGTTTCTCAAACTTGGCATATAGCATGATTTCCAACTAAAATTTCCTTTTTAGCATGATTTATGCATGGCTATCATACTTAGTGCATTTTGTACTAACCCATATTTCTTATACATTTTTCTACAAAGTGTAGGTTCCGGTTCTTATGGTGATTTCTTTGGATTCAAGCTTGGATCGACTATTCTCCTAGCTTGTGGTGAGTCCTCAAGATTCGAGGATGTATGAGTCTTTAGTTGTTTCTTTCATGTCATTTTATGTTTCGGACAATGTTGAAGGGTTGTGACTCTATTGTTGATTCAAAGTTGTATTAGATGGCCATGTGAGACAAAGTTAGACTTCCTCTTACTTTTAAATAAAGACTTCGATTATATAGATAAAAGTTTTTTAATTCCACATCATTTCTTATGTCTTATGTTATGATATGCTATGAGGCTTGTATGAGGCTCTTCAGAGTCTTGTATGTCGTGTCACGTTCGGGGTGTAGGCTCGGGTCGTGACAAACATGGTATCAGAGCACAAGATTTTGGGATGGTTTTAGGATAATGTCTCATAAGCCACGTCTAGTAGAGTCTTGTTCATGAGTGTGAAGCGCGCCACATTTATGAATGAGAGGCTATAAGATGTTAGGAAACTACACTTCTTTAATTACTCTTGAGTCGTGACATAGAGTTTAACTCTATAAAGTCCATCTCCTAATCCGTCTTTTGTGTCTTCAGGATATGAATACACGAAGGGCTAACGCAAGGATAATTGAGGGTAACAATGTTAATGAAGAAGCTCCTCAAGTGAACCAAGCTCCTCAAGCTACTCAAGCTCTGATTAATCCTCCGGCTATGACAGATCTGGAAATTAGGTCTGCTTTTCTAACATTGGCTCAAGCTATGACGACCTAAGTCAATACAGATGTTGGGACTCATGTGAACCTTAGTTTGAATTCTACGGCTTCTAGATTGAGGGATTTTGCAAGAATGAATCCTCCAGTGTTTCTTGGTTCCAAAGTGGGAGAGGATCCTCAAGAATTTGTGGATGAAGTTTATAAAATAATTGATGCCATGGGGGTGACTTTGGTAGAAAAAGTGGAGCTAGCCGCTTACCAATTGAAGGACGTTGCTCAAGTTTGGTATACTCAATGGAAGAGAAATAGGCCGGTAGGATCGGGTCCCATAGATTGGGAGGTGTTTAAGAAAGCATTTCTAGATAGGTTCTTTCCCCGACAGTTGAGGAAGGCTAAGGTGGAGGAATTCATTAACCTTAAGCAAGGTAGCATGAGTGTCAACGAGTATGCCTTGAAATTTACCCAACTATCCAAGTATGCTCCATCTATGGTGGCAGATCTGAGGGATGAGATGAATAAGTTTTTGACGGGTGTGTCCGACTTAGTAGGAGAAGAATGTCGTACGACAATGCTCCATGATAACATGAATATCTCTAGGCTTATGGTGCATGCCCAACAAATGGAGGAGTCAAAACTTAAGAGAAAGAGTAGAGAGGTAAAAAGAGCTAGGTCCGATGAGCAAGGTCAACCAAGGTTCAAAAAGAGGTCCTTCAATCAAGATTCCTCCAATGATTCTCAAATGGTCAACAAGGATAGGGTGTCTAACCCTAAGTCTCAAGGAGGAAACGGAGGCGGTTCTTCTTTTGAAAGATCTATATGTTCCAAATGTGGGAAGCAACATGTGGGTAAGTGCCTAGCCGGCACAGATGGTTGCTTTGGGTGTGGAAAGAAAGGTCATAAGATGAGAGATTTCCTAACACTCATGGAAAAAGGGAGAGAGGCCAAGCACGCTCCTCCTAGTGATCCGGTTCCCATTCCTCTAAATTATGGTCGCTTCTATGCACTCTGGTCTAGAGAGGACAAAGGAGCCCTTCCGGATGAAGGCACCAGTATGTTGTTAATTACTTATAGATGTAAATGTTTTATTAAGGTCCCTGTGCTAATTATTAGATTTTCATGTTAACCTTAGTAGGGGTTTTCTCCCAAGAGGGGGATGGTATGCTTAGAAAGCAAGATTTTATTGAGAGTTCTGATATCCTTATCACTTTTTTCTATTCCTATTCAAGCTTATGACAAAGAGTTCCTTGTGGCTTGTTTCATGTTTTGGAGTCATGTATGATTTATGTGTTTCCATGATCTCCTTATGTTATGCATGTTCTTGATGAAATCATTGTTTAGAAAGAAAATGACTTTTCATGGTTTGTATTTCTCATGTTGATGTGCACTTAGTATGGACTGTCTATATGCTTCATGAGATGAATTGTTGAACATGCTTTAATATGCTTTAAGAGTAATTTCATGATTTGCTTCATGATGTTATGTTGTGCATGCTTTGAGTTAGAGAAGGTAATTCCTCCAATGATATGAGAAATGTTGAAGTTTTAATGCATAATGGGTTGTTAGATGTAGTTCCTACTTTCTTGTGTTGCATTGAACATGTTGAGATGGAGTTGATGTTTCCTCCTTTGAGTTGTGCATTATTTTGACGTTTCATGCATGATGGGCTGCTAGTCTTGAGTCTTTTATTCTGTAAGGTGTCTAGATCATCATTCGAGGACGAATGTTCCAAAGGGGGAGATAATATAACACCCGGTAAAATCTAGTAGACTAAGCTAGAGCCTAATGTATAAACTAGTAGCCCAAGTGGGGTTTAACGTAAAGGTTGGAGTCGTCAAGGCCTGACCTTCCCCTATTTTTTAAGCCCCAGACCCAAACCACGGTTCATCAGCACGGGCTGTGGGTCCATCCACGGTCCGTAGATGGTGGTCGTGGGTGAGGGCTGGAAACTGCCTTATGGCAGTTGGGCTTAGAGGTAGTTTAGGGTTTTCCTTTTTAATTAATTGTTAAGTAGTGTCATTTTACACTAAAATAAATTAACTATATAAGGGTTTTAACCAACTAAACTAAGTCATCAAATCATAGCGATCAATTCCCAAATCAAATCAATTTCCTGGCCAAATAATTCTCTCTCTAGAGTTTCAAGGAAGAAGAGGAAGAAGGTGAAGTCTAGGGTTGAAGGAACAGCCTTTTCTTCTCAATTTCGTGGTGAATCTTCAGTAAGGTATGGTAGTCTTGATTCATGGAAAGCTTTCTTCCATGGAGCCTTGAAACTTTCAATTTCTAAGAAGAAAATTCTCCAAAACCTAGGGTTTTCACTCCAAGTCATGGATTCTTCCTAAAAACATTTTCGATGATTTAATTATCATATATTATGAATGAATTATTTTTTATGGTGGTTTTATGATAAAATCTTCCATGAATCCATGAATTTTCCCATAACCCTAATTTATGACTTTGTGATGTGGGTGAATTGTAGTAAGATGAATATTATGGAATTGTTCTTGTAGTACTTTAATTACTTGAATCATGTTATTATCCATGCCTAATGTAGTAATTCTAGATGTGTTGATTGAATGTGATCTATGGTCCTTGAAGGGAAATTATGAGAATTATGTATGATCATGATGTTTATGTACATGCTTTATGAATACTTTGAGAAGAAGGTGATTATGATTATGATATAATTGTGGTGTTGTTGAAAGGCTATTCTCACATACACACACACCTATGAATGAAGTATGAATGAATTTTCTAGGATTATGTTAATGATGATGTGTTGATTGAAAGGCTATTCTCAATTATACACTAATGAATGACGAAGACATGTTGTGAAAGGTTTTTTCATAATATGGGGATTCTTAGGTTGAAAGGCTATTCTCACCTCTTGAATCTATGAGTTATCTTATGAATGAATGTTGGGATAAGATGTATGCCCTCACGTGAGTTGAGGCGGGGTATCTAGTAACAATCTCTTATCCCATAATAATGAACTAAAGTAATGAATGTTAAGTACTCCGTGGGGAATAATACTAAGCACCGAGTGGATAATGATAGAGATGGAAACTCATACGTGAGTTGAGGCAGGGTTTCTAGAAGCAATCTCTTGAGATGGATGCCCTCACGTGAGTTGAGGCGGGGTATCTAGTAGTAATATCCCTATCTCATAAACTATGTGCCCACATATGTTACTAGCTAGTGGATCCACCTAATCTAAATTGACGGTTCTACCCTAGGCAAGTAAGACTCCCTTATTCGGTGTGGGTAACACCGGGATTCCATGATTTGCTCACATAGTTTATGTCGGTTAAGGCTATCCCCCAAAATGAATGATAATGAACTATGGCTTCTCAAGAATGCACTACTTAGTGTGGGTGGGGGTATGGGACTTCATCCATGCATTGCATAAGTAGGCTTTGAGAATAGTTATGGTGTGTTCCTTTATGTTATGATGATTCATGAAATGAATATGCTTATGATGATACTACTAAGTAAGTTTACATAAAGGCTAAATGTAATGAAGTATGCTTAATGTGGATTGTTGTTGTGAGTTGCTTTCCTTGATATGACTTAGTAAATGAGAATGTTCCTTACTTATGAGTATTAACTAAAGATGAGAATGAAGAATGGTAAGTATGTTTATGGTGGCCTCAAGGTGGTACTTAGTATGTGTGGTATTATGGGATGTCATTCATACATTGCACAAGTATAAGTTAGGGTTACCAAAAGATGGTTCTATTATGTTATAATAATTTACATGTTGAACATGCTTGTGACTTATGCTTTTATACTAACGTTCATGATGTTTCTCAAACTTGGCACATAGCATGGTTTCCAACTAAAATGTCTCTTTTACCATGATTTTTGCATGGCTATCATACTTAGTGCATTTTTGTACTAACCCATATTTCTTCTACATTTTTCTACAAAGTATAGGTTCCGGTTCTTAAGGTGATTTCTTTGGATTCAAGCTTGGATCGACTATTCTCCTAGCTTGTGGTGAGTCCTCAAGATTCGAGGACGTATGAGTCTTTAGTAGTTTCTTTCATGTCATTTTATGTTTCGGAATATGTTGAAGGGGTTGTGACCCTATTGTTGATTCAAAGTTGTATTAGATGGCCATGTGAGACAAAGTTAGACTTCCGCTTGCTTTTAAATAAAGACTTCGATTGTATGGATAAACGTTTTTAAATTCCGCATCATTTCTTATGTCTTATGTTATGATATGCTATGAGGCTTGTATGAGGCTCTTCGGAGTCTTGTACGACGTGTCACGTCCAGAGTGTAGGCTCGGATCATGACAATTTTTGTGGTGCAACTTCAATAAAGTTTCTCCTTTTGACGTTGACACTCCGACCTTGATCTTCAGGATCAAGTGCAATAGTTTTCCCCTTTTTTATCTCCTCTAACTTTCTCCTTCTCAGGTACTACTTTCACATCTCCTCCTTCTGTCAATCAACAACACTATGATCAACTATCGGTAATGGCAAAACACTAACACTTTGGATGTTACAACAGTTTGAATCAGACACGGGTGCTTGAGACAACAAACGAAAGTTTGGCACTCCAACGGGTGTTACCATCTCAACAAATTCATCGCGTAGTCCCATTTCAGATGATGAATCTTCCTTCGCCATTTTTCAAATTATTGTGTATAAAAAGATACAATGTACATCAATTACTACCAAAGATGAAGTTTACCAGAAATAATGTACAATTTTTTTTTTATAAAACTCAACAATATTATATAATACTCATACCTGAACTATGTGAAAAATAAAATAAAAAATGAGATTAAATCTGAAAAGATGCAGACAAATGAACACTTTCGATAACTACCCAGTAGTTAGCAACCGTATCTCAAATGAAGGATTAAACTCGACCAATAATGGAAGAATTCTGAGAGGAGTATATAGATTAGTAATGATTTGAATGTAATTAAGAATGTTTAGAATTCTATAAATACAAAGAGAGAATGATTTAAGATTATCCATTTTTTCACTGTAGTTTAAATATGGAAGAACTCTTTTTGAATTAACGTAAGAAGATAATTAATATATCTATATATTAATAATAATAATTATCTTTTCAACTTCTTTAAAACTGCTATATATGTAAAAAAAAACTTTCATATTTGTAATACTGAAAAAGTACTATTATTTATGTAGTTAAGTCTTAATGGTTGTCTTTCCACGTAAATTTTCCTTTAAATTGGGATGGCCTCAATGTTGCTGGGCTCTGCCCCGAAATTGTTTTGCTGATTCTCGTTATGAATTAAATGGTCCATGGACAAAGAAATCACTAAAAAAAGGTGTGCGGCCTTGAATTTTTGTCTACGTGATATTTTTTTTAGTTTGCACTTCTTTATTATTTTATATATTGAATTGATTTATAAAATCCTAAACTCCTCCCTTCTTCTTTGTCATTTTTCTTCACCTCTATTGCATATTTTTTTTCAACCTTCTTTCTCCTCCTCGTGCTCCGTCTTCTTCTTCTTATATATTTTTCAACATCCTTCTTCATTTTATTCTTTTATAGGCTAATTTGATTTGTTCTTTATTTTAATTTTTAACTTTTTGCCATGGTAGAATTGTTTTTCACGGAACAATTTTTTTAAAAAAAGTGTAATATACACACCATCACATATTACTTGAGGTGTGTTTCTCAAATTTATGAGTGATAATTTAGCCGTGTTTCTCACTCTCCCAATACTTTAGGTGTGAAACTAAAAAAAGAGAATAGTTTATGTGTGTTTTTACACTTCACTTTAAATAAAAGGATAAACCGTTTGAACGACCAAGGATTCTCCTTTTTTTATCCTCTCACCTTATTATGCAATAATGAGACTAAAATAATTTACCAATAATTTAGCAATTTAATGGTTAGAAATTCAATAGATTTATCAAAAATTGAGAGATCCTTCTCAAAATGATGGAGTACATACATCATATTGATGATATAATAATAGGCAGGTTATGCATGAAAGCAAATTAAGAAGGAAACAAGAAATGTGTTATATTAAAATATTTATTCTAGTATCTCTTGGTTAATATAGATCCACCATCCACGACCTCTGCAGTTAAGATCTCAATTGGGAAATCACAGTCTGGAGTTGAAGGATTATTTGTGGTGATGGTTGCTCCTAGTAAGTTGCATTTCCGCTGATCTTGATTACTCATTTGGTAAAACATATTATATCCATAAGAGACCTTCTCTATGAAACTGAGGTGATCACATGTTGCACCAGCGCCAAACGCAGTGCAGTCTGATTTGCCACATGCATAGTCGTAATCTTGCAATACTAGGGTCTCGTTGTGATCCGTTTTACCATCAAACACACACCATCTGTTTGGCATTCGCACCGTACCTTTTCAACACATATATAGCTAATAATTACAAGTCATGATGTGGTTAAATGAAAGAGAATTAGAATACACGCACTATGGAGAATGCCAACACTCAAGTGCAACACATAGCTAATGTTATATATATGCACAAGCACACAACATACACAGGACCATAAAAGCTACACTTTGAGGAATTACAGTACACTATGTAATAATTAGTTGTTTTTCATTTAATTTCTATTTTTGATGATTAATGAAAAGGTAAAATTTCCCAGAAAAAGGTTACAACCACAATTTATAAAGTAATATCAATAGCTTTAAAAAGGAAATTGTAATCATATGTTAAGAAAACGTTAAACGCAATTTGAATCCTAATTGTAGTGTAATAAAATTTCCCTTATTTTAGACCATTTACTTTCTAGTCTACCACGACTCTTCTTTCTTTCTCGTCCATACTATATATGCATTGAGACCTAATTAACTCATGACATTCTCATTTATAAGAAAAATAATGTGATCTGAAGCAGAGGAAATTAACCATGTTGGATGATCACACAATTGAAAATAAGTAGTATATACCTTTGGCAACGGTAGGCTTGACATCTCGGTCTTGCATGGTGAAATCAATTTTGTACTTGGGTAAACCATCGTGTTTATAGATACCCCAATGTCGCTGATAAGGGCCATAATCTGTAGCAACCATATTCTCATCTGTTAAGCCAAGGAGATACATATCTATATCTCTGTTTGGACGTAGTGGAGTTCCGTCCTTTCTAGAAATATACTGAAGAAGGCTGCGATGAAATCTTTCAGCATTTTCTTCACTTGCACTCACATATCCATCTGTAGGCCAACCAATTTGTCCGACAACAATCTCCATATTACCATAACCTGCCTTTGCTAGAGCAGAAACAAGTGTATCATATGTGAAAGTGAAGAGATTAGTATATGTGTTATTTCCATCTATGATTTTAAACTTGGATTTATTATCGAAGAAAGCAAAGTCCACATCAAATTCGTATCTATAAACCGTATAGATTGGGAACATATGGACAACGAAAGGGGCTCCAGTTCTGTTAATGCAATCGAGAAATTTCAACATTTTCTCCTTTATGTCTTCTCGAAAATCACCTTGTGATGGCTTGGTAACATTTATTAACACGTCCGTGAAATGGGGAGTTGTTGCTTTGATATCTGGGAGGTTGAAACTATCAAGGGCATCTCTGGTCATATTCAGGTAACGGATAGTGCCGTTAAATTGTTTTTTCATATATAATGATTTGGTAAAGGGTTCGTTCCCCACGTACACATACCTACAAATTAAATCAATAAGTTATGTATGAATTGAGTTCAAATATCTAGAAATGAGACAATATATAATAATCCAATCTACTTGTTCTCAATATTAAATTCATCACATCACATGTACCTGAATTTAACTCCTTTGTCGGAATAAACCTTTACACGTTCATGAATATAGTTGTCCATCTGTTTTTGCTCAACAACATTTCTTAAAAAGTTCTCTTGTAAGGTGATGGTGATACCGATATTGGTGTCAGCAAAAGCATCAAGAACGTTAAAGCTTGGTTGAAAAAGTCTCAACTCTGGAATTCCATTCTGTAAAAGTAAATCGACAACCATTGATGGAACAAACGTTTGTGTTGCCATCCTTCCCCAATTTATGCCCAAGTAGGCGCCTACATGAATATCACCAGAAAGGAATATCAGTGACATCAAAAAACTTATCCATAGCAAACTTATCTTTTTGTTCATTTTGAGTTTTCTAATTCTTCAACGAAATTTTCGTAAGAGTAGTAAAAATATTGTGTTTTGTGCAATGTCTAGGCGCCTGTAATGCAGCTCGCCTGCCTATGAACGTAATTATGAATTTACACCGTAAAAGAGAAAAGGATCATAACAATGACTGTTTGGTTTTCTAAAGATTTTAGGCATTGCATGCAATGGTAACTATACCTACAATGTTGTGTTTGTGTGATTCCACATGATTGTCGGAAAAATACTTAAGAGTCGTTCATAACATTCTCAAACTACCATCAAAATATTAAGACATGAATATTCTCTTCTATCGTCTTACAATACAACCTTTAATTAAAGGATTCAAAAAAATTAAAATTATGATTTATTTTTAAATAGAAACTGTACTAGTACTTTAAAAATAAATAATCATCTAACCAAGTAGTATATACATATTTTGAGAGGAACCAAACATTACCAGCTCTAACTAGATTTTAACTTTAAACCATGTCCATATTGAACACGCCTGCCACAAAAATGGAGGGTGGCTCCTTTGAAGAACATTATAGAATAATATATAAATACAACTTTTTACATTTTATCTTCTTGCTTCTCTATGTGAGGTATTATATAGTCATGCTTTTTCTATTTAATTTGAGATTGAACTTTACACTCCAGCTATGTCAATATTTAAATATGTCAGCCCTAAGCTAATTAGGCTCTACACCTATACATTCTCTCAATCATCCCCCTAAAACTCATGATAAGAAGGATATTCTTGAGAGAAATAATATTATTTCAGAGCACACTGTATCACGACTTAAAATTAAGTCATGATGGCACCTACCATATACCATTAGTAGGCAAGCCAAAATCCAACTATAAGAGATAAGTTAAAACTAGCATATAACTATGTGGAAGCAATAATAGGAAAGAAGAGGAGCCCATAGCATAGATGAGTATCTAATGATACAAAATATACAGAAAGGGCCCGAAAGTGACCAAGAAAGTCAAAACTATATACAGAAATTAACATGGACCCGGCGTTACGGGTACAAGAGCATCTAATTATAGAAAGAGACAAGCTACAACAGTTCTGTAAATACAAAAATACATAGACAGTTAAAAAAAAAAGGGAAAGCAGTAAGTCTCCGGACGCCAAGAGCTCACCACGTGTCACAACCCGATTTCTCAAGTCATGATGGCACCTACTACACCCCACCAGTAGGTAAGCCTAACCCATAGCCCTGAGCCATAAGCGATGGGATAACAAGTGGAAGTCAACAACAAGGAGCATGAAGTGTGTAACAAAGCGAAAAAAGGCTAATCGCAAAACGCAATACAAGAAACCATCGTCAAGACCTAGAATCAGTGGGTAGTCAAGCATTTAATCAAAATAAGAGTAAAAGGCTTTCTACAATTGCAAAATGAGTACAAATTGTCTCTGAATACAATATAAAGACTAAGCCCAGCCAAAACAGATGGAAACTGGTAACTCTGAACGCCAGGAGCTCACCCTAGTCTCCGAACTCCAAGCTATTCACACGACTCCAAATTAACGGTGAGAACTCAAACTATGATATGCAGCGAACAGAAGTATAGTATGAGTACAAAAAATGATACTTAGTAGAGTAGGCATAGGCCGACTGAGCTCCAAAGATATGAAAAGTATAAACAACAAAGTAACAAGGAAAGCATAGCACAAGTAACTAATATGAGATAATATGGTAGACGAGCAATAAGCAACAGAAATAGGAAACAGGAAAAAAAACCTAGTCAAGACCATACATAGGACGCAAGCCAATAACCCACTCACAAGCAAAATAAGATACATGAGTCGACTACCCAAGGTCAAGAGGACTAACATCAACAATACTAACTCACAACCTATCAACTATCAGATCAATAATAGAAGAGAAGATAATATAATAAAACACTAACCTAACCGAACCCTCATAAGCCCGGTAGGTACAAACACCAAACATACCCAACTAGCCTCCCATAAAACTGGAGGGTACAATCAGCAAACAAGTATGTTAGTGATAGGCAATACATATGAATGTATAGTATGCAGTAGGACCATCAGTAACCATCACTAACCAAGTGTATAGACCTACCTCCCTATCGTGCGAGTGAGGTAGGACCTATGCAGCTCCCTCATCTGGTACTATGGTAACCACGGTACAAGGGGCCTATAGGGCATGCGGGAAGTCCGTATACACTTGATGGGCCCGAATCCAGGTCTTATCAAGAATATAGAGCATCATGACCTCACCTTAAATCTGCTAGTTGTAGGAATTAACTCTGTCGTGATACCGGAGGAATTAATAACCAAAGCCTTGTAGGAAAGGGCGTTGATGTTCTGGCTAGTCAAGTAAACACTGAGCACATCACAGATGCCTCCAATGTCTCAAGTAGGAAAGGAGTACGTCAATGACGCCTGATAAGTCTCAAAAGTCAGTAAATCAAGTGATCCAGGTGGTATGACTCCCGTTAAAACCCATTTAGAATAGTAACCAACTGAAAATAGTGCTTCTCCATGAATGATAATGATGTACCAATACATGAGTTGGGATTGTACCATACAACACGTTAAGATGAACAATCAATGCAATTAATCCTATCACCAACATTCAAACAAGGAACTCAGAATCATACATATACCACCAACCCTACCATGCTACCAAGACAGGGAGTACTAACCCTGAATCCATCTGGTCTGTGACCACATCCTTGAGCCTAAAAATAGAATAATAGCTCAATAAAGATACAACATGCCTATTACTAAACAACCAGCAAGGGATCAAAGAAGAGCTTCTGAATCAATAAAAATAAGGATCAATAACTCAAGGAATGACGCCTTACCCCAATCACATTGCTCCAGTCTACAACTGAGCACAACTAGTGCCAACCTACGGATACGACAAGCCTCCAAAGTTTCAAATACAAATCACACGACAAACAACCCAAAGTCAAGGCCTAGTGGGAGCAACTCACAACTACCAGGGTAATAAAACACACTCTATAGCACCTAAGGCTCAACCCTAGACTAATTCCACAAATTACCAATTCTAACAAGGCTGAACATGCTAAGGCATACTACAAGGAAAGCTACAAGCCTAAACTAAGGATCCCACCCCACAATAAGCCCAAAGCTCCTATGGGAATCAAGAAAAGATAAAATGAATAAGGGGAGGTCAAATACTCAACAATACAGTCCTAGATCTAATGTTATTCATATAAAACATTATCTAAAAATCCCAATCAATAAATTAGACCAAAGCGTACTTCGAAGCCGATCACACGCGATTTGAATCCACCACCCAAGAGTTATTCGATTCTGAAAGACCTCTGAACACCACCCTAACAAATTATCGATCACAACGTCAATACAAATTTTTAGACACCAAATTTACAATAGTTAGAGATGGACCCAAAATCGAGTCAAAATAGGAATGTGAGACACACACCGGAATTTCAAAAATTGACCCCGTCAAAAGGTCCCAACCAATTTACCGAGCTTGTGTCCCAGAATGGGACATGATTTGATATGCTTTGATCCCATCCCATAGCCTAAGACATAAGAATGATCAATTACCCAATCCCAGTCTATGGGAAAGATAGTCAAACCTACCTTAAGGCCGAAACTTCACCCGAAAAAACTCTATTGGAGCAAATCCTCTACCACACACTAACCGGAATGGTCCTCAACTATCAAGCATGGAAAGAGTTCATCAAAAGGAGTTCAATGATACCCATATTGATAGAATTTGAAATCGGGGGTAAAATAGTTCAAAAATCACTTTGGAAATCAAAAGGGTAAAATCAAAGTTTTAGTTTAAAATCAAGTTCTACAAGTTAAGAGGAGTTCGTGGTTGAAAGACCATTAAAACAAGCAAGAATCAGTCTCTAAATCAAGAATTTACTACTTTTCCAACTTTGGGAGAAAAACCCCAAAACCTACATTTGAAATGCGGTCAAAAATGAAAATTTTCGGAAAAACATTGTCAAAATCAATTTACCCATAATAAAAGGACCTTAAATCCTAAAACTCAATGAAAACTCATTCCAAACCAACCTTGAAATAAAAAAAATTGATTTCTCTACTTTGAGGTTTAAAATCTCAACTTAATGGATAGAAATCATGAAATATGAAAGGGATATTCTTGGGAAAAGAGTAAAATAGGGTTAGAAATACATACCCAATGATTGTGAAAGAAAAACGCAACAAAAATATGTGCACCAGCTACCATGAAAATATCTTTTCGACCCTCAAAACTCACTCGGAAACCTATAAACACGAAACAATTGTGCAAATTCATCATAAAACCTATTTTTGAACTAATGGAATCGTCGTATTTCAAAAAAAAAGTTATGACCGAAATACCCCATCGGAACCCATTCAGGCAAAAATATTCAACTTTTTACCTAAATATCCAAATCACAACCTATGATCTCGGGACTCTAACCAATCACCTTACTAAACAAAACTCGACGTTCCAGACTCAATGAAACTAAAGGAATCCCCATATGACGCTCGCAACTCATAATATTGAACAAAGTCAACCATATAAACAATTCTCAACTCAAAAGGGGCAAAATCACCAAAAATACACCCGATCACATCGAGGACCACCCGAACCATCCCGTAACTCAAACTAAGCATGAAAAAGCTAAGAGGAAGGAAAAAATAGTCATTTCACAATTAAAATCAAATTCACAAGAAATGGGACATTACACAAGGGTACCAACTTCCATCAACAAATTCGTCAAGCTACCAAGCATGATAAAAGAAATTTTACAAAGTTAAATTCCACATTGCATTCATCATCAGTAGCAAAAATAAATTCTAATATTTAGTTTGCACCAACAATGATATTTTCTTCTTCACTAAGAAAACTAGAAGGTACTCTATTGAATACTATAAAACTCTACTCTGGCAATACACCCAAATGGGGAAGAATAATAATATTCTATAATTGCATAGATCCCCAAATTAACCTAGAAATCTTTGAAGGACATCCTTTTTCCATGTACAAAATTTCCCTTTAAATTCTTGCCGCTTGACTTGTGCATCCACTTGTGTTTCGCATGTCCAAGATTGCTACACGCAGGTGCTTTACTTTCTTGTTCCAAACTCAAATGAGCTTTCCGGCACTGGCACCTATGAAACACATGTATCATTTTGCGGCACACATGTATCTTCTGGTGACTTTGTATTCTTCCTGCATTGTACTTATGAAATGTAGGGGCACATTTGTGGCATGTGTGCTCTTGCCAAACTATAACAACTTATTTTCAATTCAAATTATTCTTTATCTTCATATCTAAGAAATGCCTACACACAAGAGAATAAGGGCCTAAAATTTCTTCAATTAACATTAAAATGAGACAATAACTCATTGCTTAAGATTTGAATTAGTTGGTAAAATACCAACTTATCAATCGTCCCACTAGGCTTTCCAAAAAAATTTAACAAAAAACTTCGAGTTGAAAAAATTAATAATCAAGAAAAGAAAATTGAGTAACAAATGTAGGTGTTAAATTTAAGTATAGTGAGTGTTACAATCTCTATGATAATCCTCTAATTCTCCTAACAATAATATAAACTATGTAAAACTTAAATTCAGTTTAGATTAGAGGACTTGAGTGGTTAGTTGAGCTTGAATCTTTGTCTTGAATTTGAATTTTTCTCCCTGAACACTTGGATGATTTCCATGAATAATGAACATACATTTCACAAGCATGTAAATTGATCTTGAACTTGAGCTTGTAACTTATACAGAATTTGTGGTCTTGGATCTATGAGATCTCTTCTTGCTTTTTGTTCTTAATCTCCTCCCCTTTGTGAGCTATGAAGACCTATTTTTATAGTTGTAGGAAGTGGTGTAGTTGTGTGATTTAATTGGTCGGTTTGAACTGATCAATCGCATTTATATGGTGACAAGCTTCAACTTAATTTGCCAGAACTTTTCATCTGCACACTTGACATAATATCATTGGCTCGTTTAATTGACTTGGATTGCCACGTCATTTGACATGAGCCATAATTTCAGTCAAGGTCGTCTCAACAAGTTTGAAGGCGTAAGGCCAGACTTTATAGAGAGACCTTATTTTTTTCGTAGACATATATAAATTGAGTAATTATAACGTACTCAGTGTAAACCAATGGATGAGGTCTAGAGAGGTAGGATATACATGGACATTATGAATTAAGCATGCCAATAATTTAAATTTTCAATGAAAAAATATAGTTTCATTTCCAAACTATTCACATACTTAAAAGCACCTCTTTACTTAACTAACTGAACTTCTATACACCTCCAATCTTGCAACATGAGTGAAATACACTCCTAAATTCTTGCCAAGTTTAGAGGTGTTTTTGACACTTCTCTCGGCTTTTTAATAATATCACGATCTGAGACTACCCCCTAGTCGTAACATGATGGTTAGAGCCACAAGTGACTCCACGCTAACCCTTAATACTAGCATAGTCATGAGCAACTAAATATGAACATGTAAAAGAACTAAAAGCGAAAGCATAATGATGTACTATTGGTTCAATATATTTTTAAACAAAGTTTTGTATACATAAATTGTAATGTGCAAAGAATATGGAATAAAATAGACTGAATACAACAACTCTAATTGACTGTCTATGAAGCCTCTACTAATATTGATTATAGTAAGCCAGGACATGACCCTTGCTCCATTTAATCAATACATTCGAATAGAAATAACATACTAGAACTACAAACTGACTTGATTACTCGAAATAAGAGAACTCATCACCTGCTGGCTAAAAAATGTGATCCAACTGACTAGGATCCTGATAGTAAGAACCTGAATTTACATCACATGAAAAATGTGAGCACAAGAGGTATGTGAATCAGTACTTTGAATGTACTAAGTATAAGATATATGCATGATAATTTGTAAAGTTTGACATCATGAATCTGAGACGCTAAACTGAATATGAAACTGAAATACATGAACTGATGCAATGATAAAGTAGTAAAACATGCAACTAATAGATATTGAAATTGAAATAACTAACTGTAAGGTCAAATCAATAATCTGGAAAATTAAACTGTGGGAGATATCGTTAAGCGACAATAGATCATGTGATCTATAACATGGAATCAGGTGTAACTCTCACACCAAAAAGAGAGAGTCCTACTTGTCAAGGTAAGACTCTGTCTCACTATTATTACTAAAGTGGTTCCACTAGCTAATGTCTATCTAAGACAAAAATCTATGGTGGCACATAGTTCTGGAACTTAGGGATTACAACTAAAGGTCCACAGACTGTAAGCAAAAACCTTCATCCCAAAAGCCCGCTCGCTGTTAAGTAAACTCCCAACGGAAATATGTAAAATCATATGATATTAATAATCTTAGTCTTTGAAATGGTAAGAATCTAGTACTACCAATTCAATCATAATGACTCATAAATCATAAGACTAGCTCTTTTAAAATATCATGATTTCATAACATATCAATACATAAGAGATACTTAATCGAAAACATCTTAATTCATAAAAATTTGATAATTTGTGACATGCATATGAAAATAAAGTAATTTTGACTCATAAATTGTCACGACCCAAAAAAATAGACGTGATGGCACTTGTTTAGTCCCACCAAGACAAGTCAGCCTCAATCCAACAAATATGAAAGAAATCCAGAAATATAAAGCAAGAACAAGACAGATGCGGATAACATATTCATTCTAAACAATACCCCAAAATCTGGTTGTCACGTGTACAAGCCACTAAATACATAAAGTGCGGAATTAAAAAATAAGTACATGTCTCAGTCTTTGTTTCTCAAATAGAACAAAGCTTAAGGAAGAGAAGAAGAGGGTCCGCTGGAATGACAAGCAGCTACCTCTCAAGTCCATCACGAGCCTCAACAAAAGAGAAGAAGAATGATCACGTCATACCAGGCTTGGTACCTACACAAGTGTAAAAGCAAGGAGTGAGTACCAACAACACAATACCCAGTAACTGACCTACTAAACAAAACTTCCTCAAACTACAACCTGCAAAAAAATCAGCCGAACCTAGCCGTTCTATAATACACGGCTCACAAGGCTCGATATCTGTAGTTCCATAGTCACAAATAAATAATCAAACGAATCAAATAAGTCAATCTCAAAGTTGAGTAGTTCAGTCACACGCAATAAGTACATCAATCACAATTAAAAAGTAAATAACGCATAAGCATCAAATGCATCAAGTCAAATTAATCAAACTCTTGTTGGAATCATTCCACATCGGCATAATATCACTAGACGAAACCATTTCCCATTAACTTTACATCATATCACTAACCAGAACCATTTTCCTTCGACTTTATAAATACTTTCCAGAAATGACCTCAGCGTAATTGCACTCACCGACAAAGACCACGACATCATAATCCATCACATGTCTCGTCACGGTGTTCAACAATCAATGCACACAGTAATATCACACCACACGAAAGAGACAACAAATAATACATTTCAAGTCCACATTCATGCTTTCAAGAATTTCATCAATCAATCAACAAGGATCACAATCAGGAAATTCACATCATTATGTTCATCACATAGCCTTTTTTATTTTAACCCCTTTTTATTCAATTAGAATTATTAAGTGGACAATTAAACCCTTCACGTCATTCTCATTACTCCCAACACACAAGCAACAAAGGAAGTAGACAAATTCTACTAGAATACAAGGTTTAGGAGATCACTTGCCTTAAATCAATTAATAGTCACTCCAAGAGTTGAGTCTTCCCCTTCCGAATCACTTCCAAACCCACACAATCTATATACAAGCAAGTATTCACAATCACTTTTTGGAAACAACAATACCTGAATCGATTCTCTTGAAAAGTGGGTCAATCAGCACAAAACCAAATTCTGAAAGTAAGATTTGAATCCAAAATTTAATACTTGAAAACATTACTCAAGGCTTTAGGAACTCATCAGGAAAACTCATTTCGAAAAAGGACTCAAAAATAATTCAAAATCTCCATTTTAGTTAAGAGCTTGAGTTCTTGAAAAACCTCATCATTCACGAATCAAAATCTCATTTTTTGATGTTAAAACCCATAAATGATCAAAGGGAAATGAAGGTTTAGGATCATAGAAGCTTACCCAAATGATTTAGAACCAAAAATCATTTCAAAAATCGCCACCAAGGGTTACTAAAGCTCAAAAATGGAAAATGGGGCTTAAACCCCGATAATGGTAGGTTAAAGCCCCTCTCAGATGTCGCATAAGTGATCAGACCTTTGCTAATGCGGAGGTCACTTAAGCGAAGGTTCTTTACAAATGCGAAGGTCAACAGGGGTTGACCCTTCGCAAAAGCGTCCCAAACCTTACTAAAGTGAGCCTCGCAAGAATGAGCAATCTCTCACTAAAGTGAAGTGTACCAGAACACAGACATCAGAAAATCAGCCAACATTCTAAGCCTCAAAAGGACCCTCGGGATTCGTTCAGAACCCCATACACATAAACCACATATGCAAATCAATTATACTCGACGTTCTGGACTCAATGGAGCCGTCAAAACAAGAATATGAGGTCTCCTTGACCTGACATCCGGAAAAACCACAAGAAACTAACTCACACCTAAAGAGGCTTAAACAAGCTCCAGACCTATCAAAGATCAACCAAGAACTCACCCAGGCCTAAAATCATCCCCCGAATCCAACGAAACTCTAAAAATTCCAATCCGAGCATCCGAACCCTGAATGTTTACTAAAGTCAACCCAAAGGCTAAAATTCCATAATTTCATAACTTAGGACGTCAAATCCTCAAAAAGACTTGGAATTTAAAACCAACAACTCTCACCACTCAGATTTCACATTTCAGGACTGATGGAATTAACGAAATTATGTTCTAACACTCGAAACTTCAAAGACACCGAAAATGACTTTCTTAACAACTTAGCCTTTTAAACTCCAAACTTACCAAATTCTCAACTTTTAACTCAAAGTCCAAAACTAACTTTTCAAAACTCAATCATAGAAGACTCGGGGTCTATATATGGAGGGAAAAATGGTAAATTTCACGGAAAAACAATAAATGACCAATCGGGTCATTACATTATCCATCAATAAAAATCATTTTCTTCCTCGAACATAAAGCAAAAGAAAGTACCTAGAGCTTTGAAAAGCTGAGTATATCTAGCATGCATATTTGACTCCATCTCCCAAGTCGCCTCTCCAACTGAATGATGCTTCCACTGCACCTTCACTGAAGAAATCTCTTTGGTCCTACGCTTCTTGACCTGCCTATCGAAAATGGCTATAGGCTCCTCCTCAAAAGATAAGTTTGGACCCAACACAACTGAATCTAGGGAAAGTACATGAGACTCATCCAATATGTACTTTCGAAGCATGGAACATGAAACACGAGATGCACAACTGACAAACTAGGTGGCAAGGCCAACTTATAGGCCACCTCTCCCACACAACTCAAAATCTCAAAGGGTCCAATGAATCTAGGGTTGCTTTCCCTTCTTTCCTAACCTCATCACACCCTTCATAGGTGACACTCGAAGCCAAACATGATCACCCTCCATGAACACTAGGGCTAGAACCCTTCAATCCACATAACTCTTTTGTTGACTCTGGGTTGTCAACAGTCTACTCTGGATTATACGAACCTTCTTCATAGCATTTCTAAGCAAGTTTGTATCTAATGAATCTTTCTCAGCCGAATCAAACCATCTGATCGAAGATCTACACCGTGTGCCATACAAAACCTCGAAAGGGTCCATTTGAATACTAGAATGATAACTGTTGTTGTAGGCAAACTCTGCTAAGGGCAAATGTCGATCCCATCTAGCACCAAAATCAATCATACAAGTTTGGAGCATGTCCTCTAACACTTGAATCATCTGCTCGGACTGACCATATATCTGAGGATGAAAAGTCATACTCATATCTAACCGAGTACCCAAACCATGCTGAAATGCCTTCCATAAATGCGAAGTGAATAAAGAACCTCGATCAGAGACAATAGAAATTGGTACTCTATGCAATCACAGATCGACTAACTTCTCCATCATATACTTCACCTGAACTGGGATAAAATAGGCAGATTTGGTCAACCTATCAACAACTTCCCAAATGAAGTGATAACCACCCACAGTGGTAGGTAGTCCCACAACAAACCCCATAGTGATTTGTTCCCACTTCCAAGTAGGAATGGGCATCCTCTGGATATACCTCCAGGCCGTTGGTGCTCACACTTGACCTGTTGGCAGTCAGACACCTCAAAATGAAATCTCCAATATCCCTCTTCATACCACATTACCAATAGTGTTGACTCAGATCATGATACATCTTCGTCGCACCTGAATACATGGAATATCGGGAACAATGGGCCTCCTCAAGAATCAGTCTAATCAACTCACCCACCTTGGGCACACAAATCCTACCTCCAATCTGCAAGACACCATCAAAATCAAGAACAGCCTCCTAGGCTTCCCCTCTCATGATAGTGTCTCGAATGTGACATAGCTTTTTGTCATTAAATTGGCACTCACGAATCTGCTCAACTAAGGAAGAACGAGTCTCAAAAAAAGCAATCAAACCGCATGTCTCCTCAAATCCGTAATGGAATGAGATTGTTGGCTAATCTCTAAACATCTCACGCCAATGGTCTCTCATCCACACAAATAGCGGCAAGACTTCCCATTCTAGAAGTTTTCCTACTCAAAGTATCGGCCACCACATTGGCCTTCCCTGGATAATACAAGATGGTGATGTCATAGTCCTTCTGTAGCTCAAGCCATCTGCGCTGCCTCAAGTTCAGATCTCTCTAACTAAATATGTACTGAAGACTCCGATGATATGTGAAAACCTTACAATGAACTCCATACGGATAGTGTCTCCATAGCTTAAGCACAAACACTGGAGCTGTCAACTCTAAATCATGGGTAGGGTAGTTCCTCTCGTGGGTTTTCAACTGTCTAGAGGCATAGGCAATCACCTTTCCTTTTTGCATAAGAACACCACCTAATTCGACTCCAAAAGCATCATAATACATGATGATGCTTAAACCCTCCTTAGGTAAAGTAAAAATAGGAGCTGAAGTCAACAAGGTCTTGAGCTTTTGAAAGCTCTCCTCATACTCATCAGACCACTGGAAGCTCACACTTTGTCGAGTCAATTTAGTCAAAAGAGATACAATGGTGGAGAAGCTCTGCACAAATCATCGGTAATAGCCTGCAAGTCCCAATAAACATCAGATCTCAGTAACCAACATAGGTATGGTCTAACCCCTCACTACCTCAATATTTGCTCGATCTACCTATATACCCTCCTTGGACACCACATATCCCAAAAATGCCATAGAATCAAGCCAAAACTCACATTTTGAGAACATGGCATAAAGCTTCTCTTCCCTCAATCTTTGGCATAAAGCTTCTCTTCCCTCAATCTTTGGAGTACAATCCTCAAATGTTGATTGTGATCCTCCTTAGTATTGGAGTACACCAAGATGTCATCAATGAATACTATCACAAAGGTATCCAGATAAGGTCGGAACACCCCGTTCATGAACTCCATGAACGTTGCAGGGGCATTAGCCAAAGCAAAAGATATCACAAGAAACTCATAGTGCCCATAACGAGTCCTAAAAGTTGTCTTAGGGATATTCGATACCCCAATATTCGGTTGATGATAGTCAGACCTCAAATCAATCTTAGAGAACAAAGATGCACCCTAAAGCTGATAAAGCAAATCATCAATACGAGGAAGTGGATACTTGTTCTTCTTTTTCACTTTGTTCAACAGTCGATAATAAATACACATCCTTATGGATCCATCCTTCTTCCTCACAAACAACACAGGAGCACCCCATGGAGAAAGACTAGGATGAATAAACCCCTTACTGAACAAATCCTGCAACTGGTCCTTCAATTCCTTCAACTCAACTGGAGCCATACAACAAGGAGCAATAGAGACGGGCTTGGTGCCCGACTCCAAGTCAATAGCAAAATTAGTATCCCTATCCAGAGGAACACCTGGAAGATCAGTAGGAAACACATCTGAAAACTCTCAAACCATGGGCACAGAATCCATGGGAGATAGCTCAACACTAGTATCCCAAATGAAAGCTAAATAGGAAAAACACCCTCTATCAACCAATCTTTGAGCTCTAATGAAGGAGATAACTTTTCTAGGGTAAGAACCACTAGCACCTATCCACTTCACTCTCGAGTGGAGAGAGCAAATCTGTAACCAAGATAATGTCAAAGATTACCATTCCCTAAATGATCAAATCTACCCAAGTATCATACCCGGCCAAAGAAAAAATACATGATTGATACACTCAATCCACCACTAAGGATTCACCTAGTGGTCTAAAAACATTAATAGGCACACACATGCAATTAGAGATCATATCAAATCCAACAGGAAAATAGGTAGACACATATGAGAAAGTAGACCCCAGATCAAACAGTACAGACGCAGGTTAATGGTAAACTGGGACGATTCATGTGATCACAATATCAGAAGTCTCAGCCTCAGGCCTCCTTGGAAAAGCATAACATTGGCCATCATGGAAACCTTCATCCTAAGTAGAACTTGTACCTCCACCTTGCGGAGCTGGAGTACCCCTACCAGAAGTCCTGCTACCTCTACCAGACTGAACTCTACCTCAACCCCTGGC
The DNA here is from genome assembly GCA_029582245.1 of Solanum etuberosum. Classification (NCBI taxonomy): domain Eukaryota; kingdom Viridiplantae; phylum Streptophyta; class Magnoliopsida; order Solanales; family Solanaceae; genus Solanum; species Solanum etuberosum. Next base: position 90,870 of record JAJONR010031825.1, read on the forward strand.
CAGAGGCGCTGAATCCCTAGTTGGAGCAGCTGAATAAGAACGCTGAGGTCCTGAATGAGTCTGTAGAGGACACTGTCGCATCATATGACCTAGATCCCCACAAGTAAAACCAGATCTTGACACATATAACTGCTGATGTGAATCAGACGAACTACCATAGCCACCTCAGCTAGAACCATAAGATCCTCGGATTGGCTGCCAGTCTCAGCCGCTGGCATATAAGCATTAACCGGCCCAGACACTAGAATGAGCTACTACCTTTATGAGAACCTCTGCCTCCAAATGAGGACACAAAAAACTGCCTAGAATAACGGACCCTCTTGGGCTCCCTGTACTTCTCTAAAACCATCAAATCCGCCTCCTTGGCGGTGCTCACAATAGACTGGAAGGAATCCACCTTTCTGGTTAACTTGAACACATAAAACCTGACGGAGAAATTTAACCCTGTCACAAACCTGTGAACTCTCTCTGCCTCATTTGGAACAATAGTCATAGCATGCCTAGAAAGCTCATAGAAACAGCCTCATACTTAGTCACTAACAAACTACCTTAATTCAAGCTCTCAAACCTTAATCGACTCTCCTCCCTCACGCTCCAAGGAATGAAGCAATCCTAGAAGGCACTAGAGAACGCATCCCACTAAATCAAGGAAGATCCAACTGGTCTAGACCTCACAAAATTCTTCCACCACTCTCTGGCGCGACCACAAAGCTGAAGTGCAACAAATGGAACACCACGAGCATCTATCATACCCACTAGCACAAAGTCAAGAACTCATGAGCATCCTCACTCTTACCACCCTGAAATTGGGGTGGTTTCAACTTCCAAAACTGGGGTGGTTTCAACTTCTGAAACCTCTCGTAATAGTGCTTCTCAACTGTTATCGGAATGAACTTAGGAGCAATTTGAACACCCACGACCGGTGTCATAACCACTGGCAGCTGACCTACCTAATTCTGAATACCTGGAACCTGCTACTGATTTGGGTCTGCGCCCCTACCCTCGTCTGAGAACCCTGTGGCATACCTATCACACCACCTTGAGAGAAGTTCTCCAGCATACCAAACAGCCTCAACAAAGTCTCCTGAAACAAAGGATCTCCAAACTCGGGAGGAACCTGGTCCTCAGCAACCTGAATATGTGGCTCAAGAGAAGCCTCTCTAGCTCTACCTCTAGCTGGTTCTGCTCCACGGGCACAACCTCTAGCCGATGCTACTCCATGACCACGACCTCTAGCTTGGGCCCTACTCTACCCCTAGTTGGGGTCTCAACAACAGCCTCAGATACTACCTCCCCTCTACAACTTGAAACAGAAGCTCAGGTCATCAACATCTGCTAAAATAACACGCGACAACTCAGAACTAGCGAATGTAACCACACAAGATAAGAAAGGATGAATAAAAAGAAGTTTCCTAACAATCTTTAAAGCCTCTTGAAGATCAGTACATACGTCTTCGTACCGATCCTCTAGATTCTACTTAGACTTGGCTTGTACATACGTGAGACCTATGAACCTGGGGCTCTCATACTATTTGTCACGACCCAAAAAAATAGACGTGATGGTGCTTGTCTATTCTGACTAAAATAAGCCAACTTCAACCCAAAAAAATGAAAAAAATGCAGAAATATAAAGCATGAACAAGACAAAGACGGAAAACTTATTATTTTAAACAATACCCCAAAATCTGATTGTCACGTGTACAAGTCACTAAATACATAAAGTGCAGAATTAAGAAATAAGTACAGGTCTCAGTCTTTGTTTCTCAAATAGAACAAAGCTTAGGGAAGAGAAAAAGAGAGCCCACCTGGATGACAAATATCTAACTCTCAAGTTCTTCACGAGCCTCAGAAAAAAAGAAGAATAGCGATCATGCTATACCGGGCTCGGTACCTACACAAGGGTAGAAGGAAGGAGTGAGTACCAACAAAACAGTACCAAGCAAGCGACCTACTAAACAAGGCATCTAGGTAGAAATTGAATACCTCTTACACTCCAACCGAACCTATTCAAACTACAACCTGCACAGAAATCAACCCAACCTAGCAGTTCTATAATACACGGCTCACAAGGCTCAATATCTGTAGTTCCATAGTCACAAATCAACAATCAAACGATTCAAATATGCCAATCACAAAGTTGAGTTGTTCAGTCACACCCAACAAGTACATCAATCACAATTAACAAGTAAATAATGCATAAGCATCAAATGAATCAGGTCACAATAATCAAACTCTTGTTGGAACCATTCCCCATCGGCATAATATCACTAGACGAAACTATTTCCCATCAGCTTTACATCAAATCACTAATCGAAACCGTTTCCCTTCGAGTTTATAACCACTTGTAAGAAATGACCTCGGCATAATCACACTCATAGACAAAGACCACAGCATCATAATCTATCATATTTCTCATCACAGTGTTCAGCAATCAATGCATACAAGCAATATCACACCATACGGAAGAGACAACAAATCATACATTGCCTTTCATCAATCAATCAACAAGGGTCACAATAAGGCAATTCACATCATCATATTCATCTCATAGCCTTTTTCATTTCAACCCTTTTTTATTCATTTAGATTTATCAAGTGGATAATTAAACCCTACACCCCATTCTCATTACTCCTAACACACAAGCAACGAAGGAAGTAGACAAATTCTACTAGAATACAAGGTTTAGGAGATCACTTGCCTAAATCAATTAATAGTCACTCCAAGAGTTGAGTCTTCCCCTTACGAATCACTTCCAAAGCCACACAATGTATATACAAGCAAGTATTCACAATCACTTTCTAGAAACAACAATACCCACATCGATTCTCTTGAAAAGTGGGTCAATCCGCACAAAACTCAATTATGAAAGTAAGGTTTGAATTCAAAATTTAATACTTGAAAACATTACTCAAGGCTTTAGGAACTCATTGGGAATATCATTTCAAAAAAAGACTCAAAACAGTTCAAAATCTCCATTTTAGTTAAGATCTTGAGTTCTTGAAAAACCTCATCATTCAAAAATTGCCTTAGGATTATAGAAGCTTACCCAAATGATTTAGCATGGAAAAGCCTTTTACAAATTGCCACGAAGGGTTCCACAAGCTCAAAAATGGAAAATGGGGCTTAGACCCCAAAAATGGTATGTCAAAACCCCTCTCAGATGTCACAAAAGCAACCAGGGGTTCATTTAAGTGAACCCCAGTAAAAGCTCGGGTCTCGCTTAAGAGATCAGACCTTTGTTGTAACACCCCGGATCCGAAAGATGGTAAGACAACATTTTTCAGAAGCTGATGGGGCCAACCAACGGAGGCCACCCACAGCACATGAATGGGACCACGGACCATAGCTGTGGTCCGTGGATGGAACCCTAAAAAAGGGATTCAAAAGGTTGGACCCACGGCCTTAACCAATAGATTGTTGGTGGGACCACAGTCCATGGTCGATGGCCCATGGTCCAGACCCTCAAACCCATGTCTCTAATACAAACAATGGCTGTGAAGGATGGACCGTTGTCCTTTCCACGGCCCGTTGATCGTGGTCGTGAGTGGTGGTCTGGTAGTTAAGTTTAGGGGCAGTTGGGTCTTTTTATAATTATTTTATCCCTATACTAAGTCATTTTACCCTTCACTAAGACCCCAGAATTAGTTCATTCACTTCATTCTCTTCAAACTCACCAAAAAGAAGAACTCTCAAATATTTCTCTCTCTAAAAAGCTTGAAGAAGAAGAATTTAACCTAGGGTTTCAAGTCTAGTCTCAATTCTTCCATTAAAGATAAGCAATTGGTTTTGAGGTATGATAGTTTTGAACCATGGATTCCTTCCATTCATGGAGTTCCTAAATTCTCCTATTTTCAAAGTTAGAAATCTCCAATTGAGTTAGGGTTTTCTTCAATTGTCATGGGTTCTCTTGATTATTGATTTAGATGATTGAATTATGATCTATTATGCATGAATTGATGAAATGCCATGATTTTATGATGATTTCCCTATGAACCCATGTAATCCCCATGTTTTCAAGTTATAAGCATATGATGTGGGATTTTGATTATGAAGGAAGAGTTTTATGAAATTAAGCATGTATTGATAGAGTCACATGAATTTATGATGAAATCCATATCTAATCCATGTTTTTTAAATATTGATGGTTGAAAGTGGGTTGTGAACCTTGAAAGGTAAATTATGGAATTATGCATGTTCTTATGAAATCTACGCTAATGTTCTAAGGATGCTTTGAGAGTAAAGTATCAATGATGACTTTGTTGTAGTGTGTTGAAAGGATTGTTCTCATATACACATGAAAGCATGATGTGAAAGGTTTCCTCACGTAATAAGGATTCTAGGGTTGAAAGGTCTTCTCACCTAATTGAATCAAAGATTAAGAGCTATCCTAATGCCTTAGCTTGGATTGGCAAGATAACATGCCCTTCCATGTTTAATAAGAAAAAGTAAGAAATGACTATTCCGTGGGATTTATGCTTATCACCGAGAGGATATTGAGATGGAGGCTCTCCCGTTAGTAGAGGTCGGGTTTCTAGAAGAAATATCCTTATCCCTTACCTATGTGCCCCCATAGGATGATTGTCTAGATAGACGTTAGCTAGTGGATCCACATAAGCTAGAAGTTCGTGGTCCTTACCTTGGTAAGTAGGACAACCCTTTTCGGTGTGGGAGATACCGAGGGATCATGTTATAGCTCACATGGTCTATATGTAGGTTAAGGATACTTCCCATATTAATAATGAACTAAGGTTACTTTAAGAAATATCTCATACGTGTTCAAAGGTTTTAAATATGTTAGCTTGCATTGACCTTGTTTTATGACTTATGTTTTCTAACCCTTTTATATCATGTTTTATCTCGGTTAATTGCATGTCATGAAATGTCCTCTTTTAGCATGATTTAAATATTTTATGCATAGCTATCATACTTGGTACATTATTTTATACTAATGCATAGCTATCATACTTGGTACATTATTTTATACTAACGCATACTCTTGCCTACATTTTCCCAAATGTAAGGTCCGACAGTCAGGTTTCTCAGTTTCGTGGCTAGTGGTTGATTATGAGGTTCCCGAGCTTTGGTGAGTCCTCATGCTTTGTGGATGAACTTTCATTGTTTCAGTTTCTTCCTTGTATTTCAATTTTGGACATGATGTGTTGTCTAGGCTCAATTTCGTTCTATTGTATTAGATGGCTATTGAGACAAATATTTTAGACTTCTGCTTTACTTTGATAAAACTATTGGACTTGAAATGTTGTTTTTACTTCTTTTGTTCTATTTCTTATGTTATGAATGCTAAGTGGCTTGTATGGGGTCTCTCGGGGTCCTATACGCCATGTTACATCTAGGGTGTACAACTGGGTCATGACAAACTTGGTAATCAGAGCACAAGATTTAGAATGGTCCTAGGATGTCTCATGAGCCACGTCGAGTAGAGTCTTGTTCATGAGTGTGAAGCATGCCACATTTATGAATGATAGGCTGCAAGATGATTAGGAAACTCCACTTCTTTCATTACTCTAAAGTCGTGCGATAAAGTTTAACTGTATAAGGTCTCTCTCCTAATATTTATCTGATGCTCTACAAGATATGGCTACTCAAAAAGCGTATGTTATAAGGAATGTGAGGGAGAACGAGGAACAAGAAACTCCTCCCCAAGCTCCTTAAGCTTCGGTCGATCCTTTGATCGAGCAAGTAACTAATGCAGAGTTTAGGGTTGATTTTCAAGTGTTGGCTCAAGCCGTGACGACCCAAGACAATAGGGAGGTTACGGTTCCCATGAATCCAAATGTGGGTATAACGGCATCTAGAGTGAGGGACTTCACTAGGATGAATCCTCTGGAGTTTCATGGTTCTAAGGTTGAGGAAGATCCTCATGAGTTCATTGATGAGGTTTATAAGGTCTTGATGATCATGGGAGTGACGCCGGTGGAAAAGGTGGAGTTGGACGCTTATCAACTAAAAAGTGTTGCTCAAACTTGGTTCAACCAATGGAAAGAAGGGAGACCGGAAGATGCGGGTCCTCTTGATTGGGAGAAGTATAAGGCTGCTTTCCTTGATAGGTTCTTTCCCCTTGTGATCAGGGAAGCCAAGGTGCTTGATTTCATCAACCTTCAACAAGGAAGTATGAGTGTGAGGGAATATGCTCTAAAGTTCACATAATTGTCTAAACATGCTCCAACAATGGTTGTCAATTCCACGGCAATGATAAGCAAGTTCATTTCGGGTGTGTCCGAAATGGTGGTTAAAGAATGTCATACCGCCATACTCATAAATTACATCGACATCTCTCGTCTCATGGTTCATTTAAAACAGATTAAAGAGGAGAAACTTAAGGAAAAGTCTAGGGAGACAAAGAGGGCTAAAACCGGTGATGGTAATTTCTCTCATGCAAGGTTCGATGGACATGGTCGTTCTAGATTTCGACAAAGGTTTTCCGTTCAAGGTTCCTCCAATGCTCCTCCTAAGTTCAACAAAGATAGGGTGTCTAACCCTAAGCCTCAAAGAGGGAATGTAGTGGATCTTCATTGCCTATGTCTACTTGTGTTAGGTGTGGAAAGAAACACGAGGGTAAGTGCCTAGCCGGCACGGATGGTTGCTTCAGTTGTGCTAAAAGTGGTCAGAAAATGAGGGATTTCCCAATGCTTGCGGCTAAAGAAAGAGAGGGAAAGAGAGCTCCTCCTAGTTGTTCGGGTTCCAATACTCCTAAGCAAAAGACTGATTCTATGCACTTCAGACTCGTGGTGAACAAGAAGGTTCTCCCGATGTGGTTACCGGTATGTTGACAGTTTTTCAACTTGATGTTTATGCTTTACTTGATCTCGGTGCTACCTTTTCTTTTGTGACGCCATATGTGGCTATGAGATTTGATGTTCTTTCGTATGTGATGTTAGATCCTTTCTGTCTCTACTCCTGTTGGTGATTCTATTGTGGCTAAGAGGGTCAATAGAAAGTGTCTCATAGAGTTACTCTTGTTGACTTGATAGAACTTGATATGCTAGATTTTGATGTTATCCTTGGTATGAATTGGATGTACTCATTTTATGCTTCTATCGATTGTAGAACTCGTGTAGTCAAGTTCTAGTTCCCCAATGAACCTGTCCTAGAGTGGAAGGGGGGAAATTCTATGCCTAAGGGTCAGTTTGTCTCTTGTTTTAAGGCTAGAAGGATGATTTCGAAGGGTTGCATTTATCATCTAGTTAGGGTGAGGGATGTGGATTCCAAAACCCCTACTCTTGAGTCGGTCACCGTTGTAAATAAGTTTCCGGAAGTGTTCCCAGATGATTTACCCGGTATTCCTCCCAAAAGGGAAATAGACTTTGGTATTGACCTTCTCCCAGATACGCAACCTTTTTTTATTCCTCCTTACTGTATGGCTCCGACAGAACTAAAGGAGTTGAAAGAACAATGGAGAGCCTTGTTGGATAAGGGTTCCATCCGATCGAGTATCTCTCCATGGGGTGCTCCAGTTTTATTTGTTAGAAAGAAAGATGGTTCTCTCCGTATGTGTATTGACTATCGTCAGTTGAACAAGGTGACCATTAAGAATAAGTATCCTCTTCAAAGGATAGATGATTTGTTTGACCAACTTCAAGGAGCAAGTTGTTTCTCTAATATTGATCTTCGATCAGGTTATCACCAATTGAGGGTGAAGGAAGATGATATTCCGAAGACGGCTTTTCGAACTTGGTATGGTCATTATGAGTTCTTGGTAATGTCGTTTGGATTAACTAATGCTCCGGTGGCTTTTATGAATTTGATGAATATGGTGTTTAGACAATACCTTGATATGTTCGTAATTGTGTTCATTGATGATATATTGATCTATTCGAGAAGTGAGGATGATCATATCCATCATTTGAGGATTGTGTTGCAAATTCTCAAGGACCAACAACTCTTTGCAAAGTTTAGCAAGTGTGAGTTTGGCTAAGGTCCGTAGCTTTTCTTGGTCACATTGTTTCAAGTAAGGGCATTGAGGTAGATCCTAAGAAGACCGATGCGGTCAAGAGTTGGCCTAGACCTCTATCCCCTTCGAATATTAGGAGTTTCTTGGGTTTGGCCGGTTACTATAGAAGGTTCGTTGAGGGATTCTCTTCAATTGCCTCTCCCTTGACGGCTTTAACTCAAAAGAAGGCTAAGTTCATATGGTTTGAAGCGTGTGAGAAGAGTTTCCATGAGTTGAAGGATAAAATTATTTTTGCTCTGGTGTTAACTTTACCGGAAGGGACTAATGGTTTTGTTGTTTATTGTGATGCCTCAAAATTGGACTAGATTGTTTGCTCATGCAAAATGGAAAAGTTATTTCCTATGCCTCAAGGCAACTTAAGATTCATGAAAAGAATTACCCTACCCATGACCTTGAACTAGCGGCGGTTGTTTTTGCCTTAATGATTTTGAGGCACTACTTGTATGGTGTGCATGTAGATGTGTTTACCGACCACAAGAGTTTGCAATATGTGTTTAGTCAGAAGGATCTAAATCTTCGCCAAACAAGGTGGCTTGAGTTATTGAAAGATTATGATATGAGTGTTCTCTATCACCCTGGAAAGGCAAATATGGTGGTGGATGCTCTTAATCGGTTATCTATGGGTAGTGTTGTTCATATTGAAGAAGGTAAGAAATAGTTGGTTAGAGATGTTCATAGATTGGCCCGATTAGGTGTTCAGTTAGTGGACTCCACCAAGGGTGGTATTATGGTTCACAATGGTTCTGAATCATCTTTTGTGGCGGATGTGAAAGCCAAGCAAGGTCTTGATCCAATTTTGGTAGACTTAAAAGAAACGGTGCTTAAGAAATCTGTTGAGGCTATCTCCCGGGGGGGAGATGTTGTCCTTAGATATCAAGGTCGCTTGTGTGTTCCAAATGTTGACAACTTGAGGGAACAGATCTTCACAGAAGCCCATAGTACGCGGTATTCCATTCACCCCGGAGCCACCAAGAAGTACCGTGATTTGCGGGAAGCTTATTGGTGGAATGGGATGAAGAAGGATATTGGGGAATTTGTGACTAAGTGGCGAAATTGTCAACAAGTTAAAATTCAGCATCAGAAACTGGGAGGTTTGTCCCAAGATATTCGCATTCCTACTTGGAAGTGGGAAGATTTAAACATGGACTTTATTGTTGGTTTGCCACGCACCCGGCGACAACATGATTCGATTTGGGTTATAGTAGATCGGTTGAAGAAATCGGCCCATTTCCTTCCCATCAAGGTTTCCTATTCGACAGGGGACTATACTAAGTTGTACTTGAAAGAAAAGGTAAAGTTGCATGGAGTGCCTTTGTCCATTATTTCCGATCGTCGTACCCAATTCACTTCTCAGTTTTGGAGGTATTTCCAAAGGGGTCTTGGTACTCGTGTTAAGCTTAGTACGGCCTTTCATCCCCAAACCGATGGGCAAGCGGAGCGTACTATCCAAACTTTGGAAGACATGTTGAGAGCTTGTGTGATTGATTTTAAGGGAAATTGGGATGACCATTTTCCATTGATTGAGTTTACTTATAATAATAGCTATCACTCGAGTATTGGTATGGCTCCATTTGAGGCATTGTACGGTAGGAGGTGTAGATCTCCTATAGGTTGGTTTGAGGTGGGTTAAGTCGCCCTAATAAGTCCCGAGTTGGTACATAAGGCCATAGAGAAGGTTCAACTTATTAGAGAAAGGTTGAAAATGGCTCAAAGTCGGTAAAAGTCATATGTCGATGTAAGAAGAAGAGATCTTAAGTTTCATGTTCGTGATTGGGTTTACTTGAAAATTTCACCCATGAAGGGTGTAATTAGGTTTGGTAATTAAGAGAAGCTTAGTCCCCGTTACGTAGGCCCATATAAGATTTTGAGACGTGTTGGTAAGGTTGCTTATGAACTAGCTTTGCCTAATGAGTTTGCGTCGGTGAACCCAGTTTTCCATGTCTCTATGTTGAAGAAATGTGTTGGTGATCCAAAATCCATAGTTCCCTTAGAAGGTTTGGGAGTTAAGGATAATCTTTCTTATGAAGAAGTTCTGGTTGAGATTTTAGATCGGCAAGTCAAGAAGTTGAGAAATAAAGAAGTAGCTTCCGTGAAAGTGTTGTGGAGGAATCAATTGGTTGAGGGTACTACTTGGGAGGTCGAGGTCGATATGATGACCCAATACCCTCATCTTATTCCTTCTACGCCTTCTCTAGCTTGAGGTAATGAGTTCCTCATGTTTTGTCCTTTGTCTTGGAGTCAGGTGTCTTAAATGTTTCCATGATTTCCTTACTATGCATGATTTATGAAAAGTTCAAGTTTTGAGAAAATGAGTCAATTTGATTAATTTCTACATGTTTATGTGCATATGAGTATGAATTGCATGTTGACTACATGATATGATGTTGTGAGCATGTCCTTAGCTTGGAGCTGATGTTTCCTCCTTGGATGTTAGCTTGGAGTTGATGTTTCCTCCTCGGGTATGTGTATTGCATGCATGATGGGTTGTTAGATTTAGTTCCACCCCTCTTATGATGTTTTGAGTATGTCCTAGCTTGGAGTTGATATTTCCTCTTTGGTTATATGCATTTAGATGAAGTTGCATTGATGATTTGGTTGTCTCTCTTACTCTTATAGTACTAGCTTGAATCTCATTCATGGACGAATGATTCCAAGGGGGAGATATTGTAACACCCCGAATCTGAAAGAGGGTAAGATAGTATTTTTCAGAAACTGCATGGGCCAACAACCGGAGGCCACTCACGGCCCGGGGATGGGAATACGGACCGTAGGTGTGCTCAGTGGATGGAACCACAGAAAGGGATTCAAAAGGTTGGACCCACGGCTTGAACCAACAGACCGTTTGTGGGACCACAGTCCGTGGTAGAGGGCTCGTGGTCCAGACCCCCCAAACCCATGTCTCTGATACGAACGACGGCCGTGCAGTACGGACCGTCGTCCTGTCCACGGTCCGTCGGTCGTGGCCGTGAGTGGTGATCTGGCAGTTAAGTTTAGAGGAAGTTGGGTCTTTTTATAATTATTTTATCTCTATACTATGGCATTTTACCCTTCACTAAGACCCCTATATAAGTGTTTCCAACCCGAAAATTAGTTCATTCACTTCATTCTCTTCAAACTCACCAAAAAGAAGAACTCTCAAATATTTCTCTCTCTAGAAATCTTGAAGAAGAAGGATTCAACCTAGGGTTTCAAGTCAAGTCTCAATTCCTCCATTGAAGATAAGCAATTGGCTTTGAGGTATGATAGTTTTCATCCATGGATTCCTTCCATTCATAGAGTTCCTAAATTCTCTTATTTTCAAAGTTAGAAATCCCCAATTAAGTTAGGGTTTTCTTCAATTATTATGGATTCTCTTGATTATTGATCTAAATGATTGAATTATGATCTATTATGTATGAATTGATAAAATACCATGATTTTATCATGATTTCCCCTATGAACCCATGTAATCCCCATATTTTAAACTTATGAGCATATGATGATGGATTTTGATTATGAAGGAAGAGTATTATGAAATTAGCATGTATTGATAGAGTCACATAAATTTATGATGAAATCCATATCTAACTCATGTTTTCAAAATGTTGATGGTTGAAAGTGGGTTGTGAATCTTGAAAGGTAAATTATGGAATTATGCATGTTCTTATGAAATCTACGGTAATATTCTAAGGATGCTTTGAGAGTAAAGTATCAATGATGATGTTGTTGTTGTGTGTTGAAAGGATTTTTCTCATATACATATGAAAACATGATGTGAAAGATTTTCTCACGTAATAAGGATTCTAGGGTTGAAAGGTCTTCTTACCTAATTGAATCAAGGATTAAGAGCTATCCTAATGCCTTAGCTTGGATTGATTATTGAATGATACCTTTCCATGGATAATGACTTAGCTTGGATTGGCAAGATAACATGCCCTTCCATGGTTAAAAAGAACAAGTAAGAAATGACTATTCTGTGGGATTTTTTGCTTAGCACCGAGAGGATATTGAGATGGAGGCTCTCCCGTTAGTAAATGTCGGGTTTTTAGAAGCAATCTCCTTATCCCTTACCTATGTGACCCCATAAGATGATTGTCTAGATAGACATTAGCTAGTGGATCCACCTAAGTTAGAAATTCATGGTCCTTACCTTGGCAAGTAGGACAACCCTTTTCGGTGTGGGAGACACCGGGGGATCATGTTATAGCTCACATGGTCTCTATGTCGGTTAAGGCTACTTCCCACATTAATAATGAACTAAGGTTACTTTAAGAAGTATCTCATATGCGTTCAAAGGTTTTAAAGTTGTTAGCTTGCATTGACCTTGTTTTATGACTTATGTTTTCTAACCCTTTAATATCATGTTTTAGCTTGGTCAATTGCATGTCTTGAAATGTTCTCTTTTAGCATGATTTAAATGTTTTATGCATAGCTATCATACTTGGTACATTTTTTTGTACTAACGCATACTTTTGCCTACATTTCCTTAAATGTAGGGTCCGACAATCAGGTTTTTCAATTTCGTGGCTAGTGGTTGATTATGAGGTTCCCGAGCTTTGGTGAGTCCTCATGCTTAGAGGACAGACTTTCATTATTTTAGTTTCTTTCTTATATTTTGGTTTTAGACATGATATATGGGCTAGGCCCAATTTCAACCGATTGTATTAGATGGCTATTGAGACAAGTGTTTTACACTTCCGCTTTACTTTTATAAAACTATTGTACTTGAAATGTTGTCTTTACTTCTTTTGTTTTATTTCTTATGTTATGAATTCTAAGTGTCTTGTATGGGGTCTCTCGAGGTCCTATATGCCATGTTACATCTAGGGTGTACCCCAATAGTCGTGACAAGCTTGGTAATCAGAGGACAAGGTTTAGATGTATCATGATTTGTGGGAGGTTTATTGTTGGAATGGGATGAAAAAGGATATTGCGGAATTTGTGACTAACTGTCCGAATTGTCAAAAAGTGAAACTTGAGCATCAGAAACTGAGAGGTTTGTCCCAAGATATTAGCATTCCTACTTGGAAGTGGGAAGATTTGAACATGGACTTTATTTTGGTTTGCCTCGCACCCGGCGACAACATGATTCGATTTGGGTTATAGTAGATCGGATGACGAAATCGGCCCATTTCCTTCCCGTCAAGGTTTCCTATTCGTTGGAGGACTATGCTAAGTTGTAGTTGAAAGAAATGGTAAATTTGCATGGAGTGCCTTTGTCCATTATTTCTGATGGTTGTAACCAATTCACTTCTTAGTTTTGGAGGTCTTTCCAAAGGGGTCTTGGTACTCGTGTTAAGTTTAGTATGGCCTTTCATCCCCAAAAGGATGGGCAAGCGGAGCGTACTATCCAAACTTTGAAAGACATGTTGAGAGCTTGTCTGATTGATTTTAAGGGAAATTGGGATGACCATTTGCCATTGATTGAGTTGCTTATAATAATAGCTATCAGTCGAGTATTGGTATGGCTCTATTTGAGGCATTTTACGGTAGGAGGTGTAGAACTCCTATAGGTTGGTTTGAGGTGGGTTAAGTCACCCTAATAGGTCCCAAATTGGTACATGAGGCCATAGAGAAGGTTCGACATATTAGAGAAAGATTGAAAATGGCTCAAAGTCGGATAAAGCCATATGTCGATGTAAGAAGAAGAGATCTTGAGTTTGATGTTCATGATTGGGTTTACTTGAAAATTTCACCCATGAAGGGTGTAATGAGGTTTGGTAAGAAATGGAAGCTTAGTCCTCGTTACGTAGGCCCATATCAGATTTTGAGACGTGTTGGTAAGGTTGCTTATGGACTAGCTTTGCCTAATGAGTTTGCATCGGTGCACCCAGTTTTCCATGTCTCTATGTTGAAGAAATGTGTTGGTGATCCAACATCCATAGTTCCCTTAGAAGGTTTGGGAGTTAAGGAGAATCTTTCTTATGAAGAAGTTCCAGTTGAGATTTTAGACTGGCAAGTCAAGAAGTTGAGAAATAAAGAAGTAGCTTCCATGAAAGTGTTGTGGAGGAATCAATTGGTTGAGGGTGCTACATGGGAGGCCGAGGCCGATATAATGACTCGACACCCTCATCTCTTTCCTTATAATCCTACTCTAGCTTGAGGTAATGAGTTCCTCATGGTTTGTCCTTTGTCTTGGAGTCATGTGTCTTAAATGTTTCCATGATTTCCTTACTATGCATGAATTATGAAAAGTTCAAGTTTTGAGAAAATGAGTCAATTTGATTGATTTCTACATGTTTATGTGCATATGAGTATGAATTGCATGTAGACTACATGATATGATGTTGTGAGCATATCTTTAGCTTGGAGTTGATGTTTCCTCTTTGGATGTTAGCTTGGAGTTGATCTTTCCTCCTCGGGTATATGTATTGCATGCATGATGGGTTGTTAGAATTAGTTCCACCCCTCTTATGATGTTTTGAGTATGTCCTAGCTTGGAATCGATATTTCCTCCTTAGTTATATTCATTTAGATGAAGTTGCATTAATGATTGGGTTTTTAGTGTCTCTCTTACTCTTATCGTACTAGCTTTAATCTCATTCGAGGATGAAAGATTCCGAGGGGGAGATATTGTAACACCCCGAATCCGAAAGAGGGTAAGACAATATTTTTCAGAAGCTGCAGGGGCCAACCAACGGAGGCCGCCCACGGCCCGTGGATAGGACCACGGACCGTAGGTGTGGTCTGTGGATGGAACCCCAAACAAGGATTCAAAAGGTTAGATCTACGGCCTGAACCAACGGACCGTTGGTGGGACCACGGTCCGTGGTCAAGGGACTGTGGTCCAGACCCCCCAAACCCATGTCTCTGATAAGAACGATGGCCGTGCAGGATGGACAGTCTTCTTGTCCACGGTCCGTCGGTCGTGGCCGTGAGTGGTGGTCTTGCAGTTAATTTTAGGGGTAGTTGGGTCTTTTCCTAATTATTTTATCCGTATACTACGTCGTTTTACCCTTTACTAAGACCCCTATATAAGTGTTTCCAACCCCAAAATTAGTTCATTCACTTCATTCTCTTCAAACTCACCAAAAAGAAGAACTCTCAAATATTTCTCTCTCTAGAAAGTTTGAAGAAGAAGGATTCAACCTAGGGTTTCAAGTCAAGTCTCAATTCCTCCATTGAAGATAAGTAATTGGCTTTGAGGTATGATAGTTTTCATCCATGGATTCCTTCCATTCATGAAGTTCCCAAATTCTCTTATTTTCAAAGTTAGAAATTCCCAATTGAGTTAGGGTTTTCTTCAATTGTCATGGGTTCTATTGATTATTGATTTAAATGATTGAATTATGACCTATTATGCATGAATTGATGAAATACCATGATTTTATGATGATGTCCCCTATGAACACTGTAATCCCTATGTTTTCAAGTTATGAGCATATGATGTGGGATTTTGATTATGAAGGAAGAGTTTTACGAAATTAAGCATGTATTGATAGAGTAACATGATTTTATGATGAAATCCATATCTAACCCATGTTTTATGAATGTTGATGGTTGAAAGTGGGTTGTGAACCTTGAAAGGTAAATTATGAAATTATGCATGTTCTTATGAAATGTACGCTAATGTTCTAAGGATGCTTTGAGAGTAAAGTATTAATGATGATGTTGTTGTTGTGTGTTGAAAGGATTGTTCTCATACACACATGAAAGCATGATGTGAAAGGTTTTCTCACATAATAAGGATTCTAGGGTTGAAAGGTCTTCTCACCTAATTGAATCAAAGATTAAGAGCTATCCTAATGCCTTAGCTTGGATTGGTTGTTGAATGATACCTTTCCATGGATAATGACTTATCTTGGATTGGCAAGATAACATGCCCTTCCATGGTTAATAAGAACAAGTAAGAAATTACTATTCCATGGGATTTATGCTTAGCACCGAGAGGATATTGAGATGGAGGCTCTCTCATTAGTAGAGGCTGGGTTAATAGAAGAAATCTCCTTATCCCTTACCTATGTGCCCCCATAGGATGATTGTCTAGATAGACATTAGATAGTGGATCCACCTAAGCTAGAAGTTCATGGTCCTTACCTTGGCAAGTAGGACAACCCATTTCGGTGTGGGAGACACCGAGGATCATGTTATAGCTCACATGGTCTCTATGTCGGTTAAGGCTACTTCCCACATTAATAATGAACTAAGGTTACTTTAAGAAGTATCTCATATGTTTTCAAAGGTTTTAAAGATGTTAGCTTGCATTGACCTTGTTTTATGACCTATGTTTTCTAACCCTTTTATATCATGTTTTAGCTTGATCAATTGCATGTCATGAAATGTCCTCTTTTACCATGATTTAAATATTTTATGCATAGCTATCATACTTGGTACATTATTTTGTACTAACGCATACTCTTGCCTACATTTCCCCAAATGTAGGGTCCGACAGTCAGGTTTCTCAGTTTCGTGGCTAGTGGTTAATTACGAGGTTCCCGAGCTTTGGTGAGTCCTCATGCTTCGAGGACGGACTTTCATTGTTTCAGTTTATTCCTTGTATTTCAGTTTTGTACATGATGTATGGGCTAGGCCCAATTTAATTCGATTGTATTAGATGGCTATTGAGACAAGTGTTTTGGACTTCTGCTTTACTTTTATAAAACTATTGGACTTGAAATCTTCTCTTTACTTCTTTTGTTCTATTTCTATGTTATGAATGCTAAGTGGCTTGTATGGGGTCTCTCGGGGTCCTATACGCCATATTACATCTAGGGTGTACCCGTGGGTCGTGATATTTACTAATGCGGAGGTCGCTTAAGCGAAGGTTCTTTGCAAATGTGAAGGTCAACAGGGGTTGACCCTTCGCAAAAGCGGCCCAAACCTCACTAAAGAGAGCCTCTCAAGAGCGATCCATCTCTCATGAACACGGAGTGCACCAGAACAGAGACATCGGAAAATCAACGTACAGTCTAAACCTCAAAAGGACCCTCAAGATTCGTTTGGAACCCCGTACAAACAAACCACATATGCAAATCAATTATACTCGACGTTCCGGACTCAGTGAAACCGTTAAAATATGAATCTGAGATCTCCTTGACCCGACTTCCATGAAAACCACAAGAAACTAACTCACGCCTAAACAGGCTAAAACAAGCTTGGGACATATTGAAAATCAACCAAGACCTCGCCTAGGCCTAAAATCATTCCCCGAATCCAACGGAACTCTCAAAATTTTGATTCGATCATCCGAACCTTGAGTGTTGACCAAAGTCAACCCAAAGGCTTAAATTCCACAATTTCACAACTTAGGACCTCAAATCCTCAAAAAGACTCAGAATCTGAAACCGAAAACTCTCACCGCTCAGATTTCACATTTTGAGACTGATGAAATTCCATTCCGACACTCAAAACTCCAAAAGACACCAAAAGTTACTTTCTTCACAACTTAGCCTTTTAAACTCAAAACTTACTAGATTCTCAACTTTTAACTTAAAGTTCAAAACCAACTTCTTAAAACTCAATCATAGAAGACTCGGGGTCCATATCAGGAGGGTAAAACGGTGAATTTCAAAACTCAATCATAAAGACTCATAAATCATAAGAATAGCTCTTTTAAAATATCATGATTTCATAACATATCAATTCATAAGAGATACTTAATCGAAAGCATCTTAATTCATAAAAATCTGATTATCTGAGACATGCATGTGAAAATAACGTAATTTTGACTCATAAATATTTACATACTATAGGTTATTAAATATACCATTGAAAACATGGAATTATAATCAAACTCATGAAATTAAGGACTAATCATAAAGAAAAAAATGAGTTTCAATAAGAACTCATGAAGATCATAGAAACACTAGTTTTGAAGAAATTATAACTCGAAGAAATTGGGGTTTCTTTGGGACTCAATGGGTGAAAGGAGATCCATTGATGAAACTTGAATAAAAATCTTGATTGAATCATTGAACTTGAAGCTAAATATAATTTCTTTAACTCTTTCATAAAATAATACATTTGAAATTAAAGATAATTGTTATGTCGCAATTTTACTAATTTTATAAAAATCACTTTTGAAATACTCTAAGTATAAAACAATTTAAGAAAAATACTTAGAAAGAGTGTCGCCACTTAATTTTTTAAAGAAATTAAGAAAACTTATTTAAAAGGGTCTTAACATATAAACCATTAAAAATTTAGAGAAAATGGGTAAGAGGTTCTTATTTCTACTTTAAGAAGGTATTAGCAGTTAAAGTAGCTGCTAACACTCGGTTATCCAACGACTTGAAAGATATTTGACTAACTGTTTGGGAAAACGATTTAACACAAAAGTAATTTACAATATTCAATTAACTTTGAGAAAATAGTTAAACAAAGAACATTTTTTAATTTTTAAGAAAAGAGGGACCTTAACTGAAACATTTGAATTAAATTGCAAGTGATAAGGACTTTAACAAAACTAGATTAATTAAAATTTATTTGTATCATTTCAAAGATAATAACTTGAACCAAATGAGTCAATTAAAGAGAATTTTTTTAAAATTAATTAATACAAGTGAAAAGTTTTGACTAGAAATATTTGATTGAGTAAATAAAGAATAAAGAGTTGATAAAATGGAATTCATTGAAAAACAACACAAAGAAAATAGATCATCTTTTGGGGAATTCAACTAAGTTAATTAACACTTCTAGAGTTAGAATAATCACAAATCATAAACAAAATAGAGATTAGAAAGGACTTGGGTCATCGACCCAAATCAGCCAACTCAAGATTTTGGGCTTGAGAGTCAAATTGCTGCCATTTCCTTTAACCTTTGGCTCAAAAAATTCATTCCTGCTTCTGCTGCTCTTGGGGTTTCTTTTATAACCCATTATTTTGCCATGTTGTTAGCCTTTGGCTACTACTATTGCTTTGAGCTTTTAGCTCATTTTTAATCGAACACCTGTATATCAGCTTCCTTCGGACCTGTATTTCAGCTTCCTTTTCTCTAAAACACCCAAGGCTGACTCGATAATGGTTCTCAACTCGAAAGAATGCGAGGAATGAGTCCAAAGTGGACTCCGATTGGTGTCACATATAACAAATAAAGAGAGATAAGGATTAATGTCTATACTTGTACAGATGATAGAAAATAGAACAGTGCATCATCCTTTAAATCACTTATCACGATCTTATTGTCTAAGGAACAGAAGAATAATGCAGCAAGAGCAATGAATTATAAAGCACCAAGAACCAATTGTAATTTAGTGCTACACTACCCATTAGACTCAAAATAAATACACAATTAAAAGATGAACACAAACTAAACACGCAGAAGCATTAATTACTACTACTCTCTACACTGGGGTAATACATTCAACAGATAAGAGTATGGAGGAGGGTCAAAAGTCTTTATAGCATAGTGATTGAATCAGCGCATGGTAAAGAAAAACATAGGACAACATACAAACAGAAGACAACCTCATCTAAATATAGTGTAAATATTTGCGAGAGAACTATAACAAAATGAATAGAATGACTTAAGTTAAGTCGACACTTCACAGTAATTTCGATACATACTAAGGACTGAAGAAATTATAAACACCGAACAGATTTCATGTTTGACAAATTGGGGGCCAAAGTCACATCATACTAGGCAGTGGATACAATGTTCAAATAAAGATAGAATAAGCATCAGGTCATCAAACAACGAGGAATTAAGGCTAGATAAACTAATATTCCTATCGAAAGCATTGTACGAAAAAAAAACTTACACAACTAGTTTTAATTAAGAGGGAAATTGGTCCTTCTGTTCAATAATACAACCATGGATTCTGTTACATAGTTGATATAAAAGAAGAAACCAAGATGACAAGACTATGGCCTTTAAAACAAATAAGAACAATACCACTGGTTCCTTTTTACAACTTAACCAACAATTCCATTTTTTAACAAATGAGTTGCTACCTCAAAGAATCTTAAACAATCAAATACCACAACACTTTTAACTATTACATGTTTTATCAACTCGTGATCAATTTAAAGACATAAACTAACCCACACGTAATACAAGGAACTTGGATCATGCTAATGAAGGGGGTTAAATTTATTCGAATTAACATTACTTTAAGGCAGGGAGTAACTACAACTAACAAAAAGGACTCAATGCATCATGTCTTGTTACCTGAACATTAACTAATATGAGAATTATGAACTTAACTTAAAGAATTAACGGCTAGACAATCGGAATAAGAGAAGTAGGCAGTAAACTTGAAAGAAAAACAAGAACTGAAACTAGCTAAAATTTGGAAAATAACAAAACTCCACATTTTGACACTAGCTCAACTGTAAGGGGGTAAACAACTTTTAAACACAATTTTTAGGCAAACTGAAGGCATAGACTTGATCAAACAGGTCATGCTAAGGAATGAGCCAATAATGAGAACGGAGAATGGAGAAATGGGGTTGTTGAATCTAGAAAGCGAAAATAAGACAAAGTACTACTACCACATTAACTGATTCTGAGATTCTGCACCTATTTAAAAATAACGACAATCAACATCAAACAACAAAGGGCCTGGTGCTTGAAAGTAGAGTAAGGTATAGGCAAAACAAGTTCAACAATGTTCCAGTAGGCGGATTAGGATGAGGAATAACAAAGGGACGAAATAAGCATAAGGCGACTTAACGAGAACTAGAAATAATCTGTCTATTAATTTGTGTCTGAATCATATTTAAGTCCCCACTGCCGCTTCATAATAAATAGAAATAATGCTAAGATGAGGGGAACAAAACATCACAGCATGTAGTCACAAAATATTCCAGAAATCCAACAAGAAAAGAAACAAAAAAATGACTTTGAATGATGAACTTTGTCCATGACTCCAGTCCGACCTTAATCTTGAGAAAAACGAAATCGAATCATGTTTTATATTGTTAAGTTGTCATTAAGTAAGCCCAAACACTACTGCTCAACCTTACACAAGAATCGAATAAGAAAACATAGAAAATAAGTAGTTGAATCAAGACTCAAAACTGAGCTACAATCCACAGACAACATAGTGAGATTAAACAGTGGTAGCAATTTGAAATAGATGGGGCACTTAACAGAGAGGAAACATCTCGACACTAAACAAAATCACGAAATTTGAACTGAAAGAGCATTTGAATTAGTTAATCAACTACATTACTGATTCATAATCAACAGTCAATCAAATACTCTAAAACCTAATGTTAGTGAAAAATTACAAAATAACAGAATTACAAGATGATAAGTCTTTAGTGTTTTGATGATCCTCACAAGTGCAGAGACCCGGTCCTCTGCAGAGTGTTCTCATCCAGGACAATGTGTTGTACAGCTGGAAAGTTGTCTTGTCAGTGGTTGGTAAAATCGTCAGCGTACTAAACCAATCAGAACGGACGAGGTTGTTTGTCCAATGGACAATAAATCTTTTTGGATGATATAATCAACATGACAAACAACAAATCAGGATATTCATTCAAAGAGAGAAAACAATCAAACTTCATACAAAACAACAAGGAACCTGATCGACTGAAGAATTGCATTCTGAACCTGCTGATGTTTTGTTTGCTTGTATTTGTGTTTATCTTGTAGGATTCGTTTCACTCTTGTTAGAAACGTTTCAAAACCTTGTTTGAATCGTGTAAGAGCATAGTTAGGAGTAACTTTGTGTCTTACAGTCAAAAGTCTATATTGATTAGAAATAGTTGATATAATGGGCAATGAGAGCATTGCTTTGGCTCGTTTAAGTGATAGGGATATTACTTAGTTTGAGATTAGGAGGTTAATATCATGGTTGTAATTTTGTTTGAGAAGATTAATGAAAACAGTTTAAAAAATCATATGTGACAGGTCGTGGTTTTACTCCCTTGAGCAAGGAGGTTTCCACGTAAAATTGTGTGTCTTTACTAACTTCCAGCATTTACTTTCAGCACTTAAAATTGTTCAAAGGACATGGTCCTGTGATCAATAGTGGACGCATATATTCTATCAATTTGTATCAGAGCACTAACTTCTCTATCTGGTTAACACCAAGAGAAGAAAGATCCTGAAGGAATGGATGCTCCACCAAGACTGGAAGAAGGTCAGTCCACCACTCGTCCACCTCGATTCAACAAACAATTTTATGGATGGTGGAAGACACGGATGCATGATTATATTAATGCTGAAGACACTAAGCTGTGGGATGTGATACTTGATGGCCCCTACATTCCCACCAAGGACGTGAAAGAAGGAGAACTTACAAAAGTGATTCCAAAGACCAGAAGGGAATACGATGAAGCAGATAGAAAGAAAATAAAAAAGAACTACAAGGAAAAGAAGCTGCTGGTCTATGGGATTGGTCCTGATGAATACAACAAGATTTCTGCCTGTGAAACCGTAAAAGAAATCTGGGACTGTCTCAAAACAGCCCATGAAGGAACCACTCAGGTCAAGGAGTCAAAGGTAGACATGCTGACGACACAATATGAGAATTTTTGCAAGAAGGAAGGTGAAACCATCCATGAGATGCATACTAGGTTTACCTCAATCACTAACAAACTAAGGTGTCTTGGTGAACCCATTCACCCAAGCAAACAATTTCGTAAAATTCTCAGAGTTCTTCCCAAATCATAGGAAAGCAAAGTGAACGCCATCACTGAGGCTAGAGATCTAAAAGTTCTCACCATGGATAAGCTGATTGGAAACTTCAAAACCTATGAGCTAAATAGGCAGCAAGGTTCATCTGTGAAGGAAGGAAAGAAGGAAAAATCAAAGGCACTAAAGATCTCTCAAAATGATGAGTCCGATGATGAGGATGAGATGGCTTATCTGACTAGAAAATTCCAGAAGATAGTCAAAAAGCATGAAGGATTTCAGAAAAAGGGGACTACCAGCAGAACAGCGAACGCCAATGACCTCTGCCACAAATGTGGAAAGCCTGGCCACTTCATGAGAGATTGTCAGAGCTAAAAGCATGAAGTTTAGGACTTCAAACCACAGTGAAGGGACCAGGTCCCTGACCATGCTAAAAGGAAGGCCAATGCAGATCAAGTTATGAAGAAAGCCTTTGCAGTATGGGGAAATGCCTCCAGTGACTCTGATGAGCATGAAAATCATGAAGATGTCTCGATGATGGTGGTCAATGATGATAAGACTGTTTTAAACTCAATATTCTCATTGATGGCAAAATTTGATGATGAGGAAGACAAGGATAAGGTAACTCTTTTTTATCTCAAAAATGATTTAGACACCTTGTCAATTAAGAGATTGAGAAAACTAGCTGATGTACTGATTGACTCTGTAGATGAGATAACCAATGAAAATATAATGTTGAGTGAAAAACTAAGTTTGTGTGAAGACGAAAAACCCGCCATTATGTCTCAAATGTCTAAAATGGGTGTTATGTTGAGTATTCTGAAGACTGAGAGTTTTCAACTTGAAGAGGAACCTGGTACCTCTGAGGGTGGAAAAATAAAACTCAGTGGTCTTGAGCTTGAGCTACAGGAAAGTCTGAAAGTGTCTGATTCCAAACTAGCTGCCTTTCTTGAGAGAAATTCGCAACTAGTAAGGGACCTGAGTCAAGTCAAAGAAGAGTTCAGTCACTCCTTGAAATGGACTAACTCATAAAAGATTCTTTCAAACTAAGAAAATTAGAAATTCATCAACAGGAAGGGCTTAGGGTGTAGAAAGATATAACCTCCCTACAACCCTCATAGCAAATATGTGTCAATCTCTAATAATCTGTTGTGCACCCATTGTGGGAGAAATGGTCACCTGAAAAGGAATTGTGAGTCTCTGAAAAAGGTAAAAGACATTCAAGAGAACTTCTTTAAATCAAAAGGGGGGAAGGTAGAAAAGAAAAAGTACCTGGTCCTAGGTATCACTTTAGCAAGAACATGTTGCCCCCTTGGACTGGAAGGTTTCACATCAAACCTCTTGATAGCTTTTGGGAACTCCATCTTAAGTGGGTTCCTAAATCTAACAAGTAATTCTTTTACAGAAGAGAGGAAGCATTCAATGCTGGTACATGGACAGTGGTTGCTCGAAGCATATGACTGGAGACACTCATAACTTCCTCTCTTTGAAAGCACACCAAGGTGGTGGTGTGTCATTTGGAGATGGCAAGAAGGGATTCATTTTAGGTATTGGGAAAATTGGTAGATCTGCAGAACATTCCTTATACAATGTACACTATGTGAATGGGCTAAAGTACAACTTGCTCAATGTGTCTCAAATTTGTGATAAAGGGAATAAAGTGAAATTTGGGTTAGACCAATGCATAGTTACAAACTGTGTTACTAACAAAGTTGTTATGTCTGCCAAAAGAGTCAAAAATATGTATGTTGCAGATCTTGACTCCATTGAAGGGGATGGTCTCACCTGTCTAAGTGCCCAATCTGATAATGCTAATCTGTGGCATAGAAGACTGGGACACATGAGCTTATCTTTGCTGAACAAACTAGTTGCAGGGGACCTGGTCCGCAGACTGCCTAAGCTGAAGTTCTATGACAACAAAGTCTGTGACGCTTGTGTGAGGGGGAAGCAAACGAGATCATCTTTCAAACTGAAGAAGGGTGTCAGTACAACCAGACCACTAGAGCTTCTCCACATGGATTTGTGTAGACTTGTAAGAGTTCAGAGTAGGGGAGGGAAGAAGTACATCTTGGTAATCATTGATGACTTCTCCAGATTCACCTAGAACATGTTTTTGCGAACTAAAGATGAGACAGCTGGGGTGCTAATCATCTTTGCAAAGGCAATTCAGCTAAAGGTAGATTGCAAGATTGCAAGCATCATATCAGATCATGGTACAGAGTTTGAAAATGCCCAAATCGAAGGCTTTTGTGCTGACCATGGGATTCATCACAACTTCTTGGCTCCCAGAATCCCTCAGCAAAATGGGGTGGTAGAAAGGAAGAATAGGACCTTGTTGGATATTTCCAGAACCATACTCATTGACTCAGGACTTGCAATGAACTTCTGGGCAGAAGTAGTAAACACAACTTGCTATGTCACAGACATGTGTATCATCAGGTCAGGGCTCAAGAAGACTCCTTATGAACTACTGAATGGAAGAAAACCATCACTCAGTCACCTAAAGGCCTTTGGTTGTAAGGGCTTTGTATTGAACAATGGAAAGGATGATCTTGGCAAGTTTGATGCAAGGAGTGATGAAGGAGTGTTTGTTGGTTATTCCTCAACCAGCAAAGCATACAGAGTCTACAATAAAAGAACATTGTGCGTGGAAGAAAGTGTGCATGTGATATTTGATGAATCTGGTGATGAGGGAAATACTGAACATAGTGAAGATCTTGAACTTGAGGAACTGATGAAAGTTCAAAGAGATAGCAGGATCCAAAACCCTGTAGCTGAACAAAATTCAAACGAAGAACACAGCGCAGAACCCACAGAGGAACCTAGTCCCTCTAGTGCAGCTCAGGAAGAGGATTCTCAGAATGAAGAACTTGAAAAGGGGTGAATCAGCTGCTGATCATGATGAGGAGATCACAAGAAAGTCTGGATGGAAACATCAATCTTCTCATCCTCTAGACAATCTTGTATCTCCCCTTGAATATGGAATTCAAACTAGATTTAAAACAAGAAATCTAGTTGCTTTTTCAGCTTTCATATCCACCATTGAGCCCAGAAATATCAAGGAGGCCTTGCAGGATGCTGACTGGGTGAACTCAATGCAGTAGGAGCTTCATCAGTTTGAAAGAAGCAGGGTATGGCACCTGGTCCCCAGACCTCTCAACAGAACCATCATTGGGACCAGATAGGTGTTCAGAAACAAACTAGATGAACATGGAAATATTGTAAGAAACAAGTCAAGATTAGTGGTACAGGGGTACAATCAAGAAGAAGGAATAGGCTATGATGAGACTTTTGCACCTGTAACAAGGATGGAAGTCGTCAAAATTATAATAGCCTTTGCTACCTACGTAGAATTCAAGCTCTTTCAAATGGATGTTAAGAGTGCCTTCCTAAATGGCTACTTGAAGGAGGAGGTGTATGTCAAACAACCTCTGGGGTTTGAAGATGTCAACCTGCCTAACCATGTGCTGAAGTTGGACAAAGCATTGTATGGATTGAAACAGGCACTCAGAGCCTGGTACGAACGGCTGCCAAAATTTCTTCTTGAAAATGGGTTCAAAAGAGGAAATACAACACTCTGTTCTTAAAATCAAGAGGGAAGGAGCTTCTAGTAGTGCAAGTCTATGTAGATGATATCATTTTTGGGGCCACCACAGTTCCTTTATGTAAATAATTCGCTGCCTTGATGAGTAGTGAATTTGAAATGAGTATGATGGGGGAAATCAATTTTTTCTTGGGTTTGAAAATCAAACAGTCCCCTCAGGGTACCTCAATTTATCAGGAGAAGTACATCAAGGAACTGCTAAACAAGTTCAGCATGCTGGAGGCCAAAATAATTGATACTCCAATGAGTACTAATGTCAAACTTGACAAAGATGAAGATGACACTGATGTGAATCAAACCATGTATAGAGGAATCATTGGATCTCTCCTCTACCTCACTGCAAGCTGACCAAATATAGTCTTCAGCGTGGGAATGTGTGCCAGGTTTCAAGCAGCTCCAAAAGAGTCACACCTGAAGGCAGCCAAGAGAATTTTGAGATACTTGAAGGGAACACAGGACCTGGTCCTCTTCTATCCTTCTGGTGACTCCTTTGATTTAACTGGTTATGCTGACGCTGATTATACAGGTTTTCTTGTTGATTGAAAAAGCACATCAAGCATGGCTCATTTTCTGGGGACATCACTAATTTCATGGGGAACTAAAAAGCAGAACTCAGTGGCCTTGTCCACTGCTGAAGCTGAGTATGTGGCTGCTGCTTCATGTTGTGCTCAACTCTTATGGATCAAGCAACAACTCAAATATTTTGGTGTCCTCACAGATACTATTCCCCTCATATGCGACAACACAAGTGCAATGAACATGGCCAAGAATCCTGTCCAGCATAAGATGACAAAGCACATAGATGTGAGGCATCACTTTCTCAAAGACAATGTTGACAAAGGAAATATGGTGATGAGATACTGCAAGACAGAAGACCAAGTAGCTGATATCTTCACAAAAGCACTAAGCAAAGAGCTCTTCGTAAAGAATAGACTTAGTCTGGGAATGCACAAGCTGAACTGATTTCACAACAAGTTTGCACAAAGCCTCCTACTTGATTATGCTAGGGAGGGCAGGTATCTATGCTTGTAGTATTTCTTGTTGTTTGTGAATTCACACCTGGTACCTTACTGCAGGTACACACTCATGGCGCGTTGGCTAAAGGAAAGAACTAATCATAACAGACAGGGCTATCTATAACAAGGGACCTGGTCCCCTTAAAGGTTAGTATCAGTTTTACTACACAATTTTCTGTCAACGGTCACTGCCACATGTCATCTTCCTATTCCTTGTGTCAGTTACAGACGTCCCTTCAGTTTAAAAAACCAACGGTCACTACTGTTCAGGGACCCGATACCAACCTTAAATACACCATTTCCTTGCTCTCAATCAAACCAAATCCTATAATTTCTTCATCAAAATCTCGCTCTGCTTCTCTAACTGTTCTTTACCTTCCTTTGCAAAAATGTCTAACCCGTCTTCTCTCTCAAAATCTCCTCTCTCCCAAGAAATTAAAAACCCTAGTCCATTCAATTTCTCCATTCCTCCATCTGAGGGCTCTCCATCTACTCCAGTGTGTGGGGTTGGTGAGATGGGTGAATCTATCACACCTCACACAGAAGTATTAGAGTCTCCTATACTTAATCTTGTACACAACTTGCCTTTTTCTCCAACATTAGTTCTATCAGGTAAGGACTCCCAAAATTCTGAGGCCGGTTGTTAAACATGTGACTAAGACACCTACTGAAGATCCAGATGTCGGGTCTCAACTAGGGCATGTGTCGTCTACCATGTCTGAAAGGCTATTCGAAGGGGATTTACCTGAGGGCAAGGGCATAGAGTCTAACATACTAGCGGCTACAAAGGAACTAGTGGTTGTGAAAAGTCTTGCTTCACTCAGAGGAGACCCTCAGTCAAATCTTCTAGAAGAAGAATGCAGATCACCGGAACGGGTCCCTCATAGTGTTCATCTTACGTTTGACCAGACCCCTGAGACTATAGGAGTTGACAGTGAAGAAGAGGATGAAGAAGTTCCTATTGTTTGGTCTAGAAGGGGGGTTCGAGGAGCAAATGCCTCAAATGTGCGTACATAAGATCTTCGACTAACTGATGTTGTTCATGAGGTCAGAATTGGGGAAGAGACTAATTTGTCGGAGAAGAAAAGAAAGAGAAAGGGAAAGGGCAAAATGGTTGAATCCTCTGACAAGGGAGACAACAGGAGATATGTTACTAAAGGGAAAGTCCAAAAACTACTTGGGGATGCTCTGGCAGCAAATGAATCACAAACTGAAAGAAATCAAAGGCAAAGACGACTTTGAAATATGCCTGCTGAAGATCCCACTCCAATCCCTCAAGAGATAGGTTCAAGCGAAACCGAGTCTGAGGATATTGTTAAATTAGTGACGAAACGGAGAAAGGAAGCGGAGGAACAATGAATTAAGGCGAACGGAAATGCTAAATCTGGGAAGAAGTCACCTGCAAAAAGGGCCAAGGGTACCATAAAGGCTGTCTCTAAATCGAAGCCTGCAAAGGGACCAGCTCCGACTGCCCAGAAGCCAGTTGAAGGAGAGGTCATGACAAGAGAGGAAAGGGTTGCGGAACATGAAAAATAGAAAGTTCTAAATGGAAGGGTGTTTGATTCCGACATTCTCACGGAACCTGGAATGAGCACTTTTTAAGACTCTGTCTCTTTGCAAAGTTGGGATCATCTGTTTGAAGGTCCAACACCATATCTACATGAGCCAGAAGTACATGAGTCTATTACAAAATGGAACTCCTTGATGATGGAAGCATTCAAACCACTGTGCGCGACTTGAAAATTCCCCTAAGTGAAGAAAGCTTGGGTATTATACAGGGAGTTCCCTCTCAAGGGATCCGGTCCATTGAAGGGTGCAAGCATTCTGTCAACTTTGCCCAAAGGGCCACCAAGCATGGGAACATGAAATGTGCAGGTCTTCCTAAGAAGTTCCTCAAAGGGGAGTACCAGTTGTTCTTTGAGTTTGTCAACAAGGTTATGGTGCCCATAAGTGAAAAGAGGATTGTGGCCTCTGCAGCAGACCTGTTTCTCATGGAGCAATTAGATGAACTTGAAGCCATCATCCTTCCTGGGATTATGCTCGAACACATGCATAGATTTATGACTTGGAAAAATTCCAAACATGGTATACCCTATGGGTATTTATTGAATCATGTGTTGGAACATTTTGGAGTGCCTCTTGGCAGAGGAATACCTGGTACTGTGAAGCAAATGTTTTCTGTGGCCACACTCCTGGAATGTGAGTGTGCTGAGGGTAAAGTCAAAGCCAAGTCCCATATGTCTGAACTCCTTGAACAACATAAATCACTCAAGCGTGAGTTGAATGATTTCACAGCAACCTTGAGTGCTAAGGAGGTGGAAATTGCGCGACTTAGGGCGCAGTTGCAACAGGCTATGTCTCGAGGACCTGGTACCAGTGCTGACAGTAAGGAAGAAGTTAAAAAGTTGAGAGTTGAGAATGCACAGCTGCTGAAGACAAATGCCTCTTTCAGTGAGGAAGTCCAAACTCTCAACAAGCAACTCATTAAGATGCATGTGGATGCTAATGCTCACTTGACTCTTGTGTTGTAGTCCTTCTCCCCCCGTCCTCCTCCCACCTGAAAGAGTCTGTTTGTTTCAGTTCTCAATTCTTCCAGTGTCTTTGTTGATTTCCCTTTTTAATCTAGTGGCAATTGTACTGTTTTGACTGGACTTTGTGGCCAGTATTGTGATCTAATATAATTATCTAATTTTCCCTGTTTGGTATGATTTTGTCTTCTCTAATTTTGCCTACATTCTCATGTACTGTGTGGCCCAAGGCCCTGAATTCCTAACGATTTTTCATGCAGCTCGTATATGTTTACTGTCACTACTTTTGAATGATGTCAAAAGGGGGAATTTGATTGTAAATGTGTGTGTTGAAATTAGAGTATGTTGCCAGGGGGAACATGGTGATAGGGGGGACTGAATTCTTTGAATGAATATCAACTCATGTGAGGAAGTTTGTCATCATCAAAAAGGGAAAAATTGATAAGTCTTCAGTATTTTGATGATCCTCACAAGTGCAGGGACCCGGTCCTCTGCAGAGTGTTCTCGTCCAGGACAATGTGTTGTACAGCTGGAAAGTTTTCTTGTCAGTGGTTGGTGAAGTCGTCAGTGTACTAAACCAATCGAAACGTACGAGGTTGTTTGTCCAACGGACAATAAATCTTTTTGGTTGATATAATCAACATGACAAACAACAAAACAGACTATTCATTCAAAGAGAGAAAAGAATCAAGCTTCATACAAAACAGCAAGGGACCTGATCGACTGAAGAATTGCGTTCTGAACCTGTTGATGTTTTGTTTGCTTGTATTTGTGCTTATCATGTAGGATTCGTTTCACTCTTGTTAGAAACGTTTCAAAACCTTGTTTGAATCGTGTAAGAGCATAGTTAGGAGTAACTTTGTGTCTTACAGTCAAAAGTCTATATTGATTAGAAATAGTTAATATAATGGGCAATGAGAGCATTGCTTTGGCTCATTTAAGTAATAGGGATATTACTTAGTTTGAGATTAGGAGGTTAATCTCGTGGTTGTAATCTGTGTTTCACTTTTTCTATAGAAGATTAGTGAAAACAGTTTGAAAAATCCTGCGTGACAGGTCGTGGTTTTACTCCCTTAAGCAAGGAGGTTTCCACATAAAATAATGTGTCTTTACTTACTTCCAGCATTTACTTTCAGCACTTAAAACTATTCAAAGGACCTGGTCCTGTGATCAATAGTAGATGCATACATGCTATCACAAGATTACAATTGAAAATAAAATAAAGAAATAAAAATCTCTTCAGGCTGAGGCGCGAATATTTCGCTCTCTTTAAGGAGATTCAAGCCCACTGCAGCAAATGATTTTCACCGGTCCAGCAGTAGTCCTTCTTGACTTGTCCCCTCCAGGATACAACAGCCTTAACACAAAGTATAATTCCACAACTCTTGACAAGAGTTGAGTCCAAAGCTCCACAAAAAGAACACCTCCCTTCAACTAATAAAAACTCTCTTTTTGGACAAACTTTATGCACTCTATATTTTTCTTATGTCTCTAAACCAAATGAAGACCACCACTATTTATAGTTGGGGATCTCTTCCTAGCAATGGATAGGAAGATAATGGGGTAGTAAATAGTGAATATAAATGGCCTAAAGGTTACATAGGTTACAAAGAATAATGGAGGAATAAAGACTGAGATAATGGAGATGAATGGGGGCGAGAAGTGATAGCCAACAACGGCTAAAACATGCTGCCAGAAAAAGAGTGTTGAGTTGTAACATATATGCACTAACTTTAGGAGTAATATGCAGCAATCAGTATTTCCATGCACATGATGAGAAGTCAAACAACGACAACATTTTTTAATATTAAAATGTCACACACACTAACAATCCTCCACTCATTTTAATATTAGACAAGAGAGTATACCAGCTGAAGGAAGACTATTATGCATAATGAAGGTGTGCTTTGCATTGAACCTCCCCTTAGTGAAACAATAACGTTTACTCTAGAGTCGTAGTGGTCTCAGACTTGAACTATGACTACTTAAGGGAAATAAAATATCACTGCTCACACATAATAATCAAGGTGTTGACATGATCTCTAAAGCCAACACATTACGTCCTTGTGCTATCCCGATTTCATGAGTGCTTTTGAGAATAAGCCCATTTCTCATAGAAAGCGACCTACTTCCACACTCACATAGGTGAAATCTGTCGAGAGTGATCTTGTAAGCTTAACACTCCACCCATACGCGCTACAGTTATTCATTAAGAGTTTTCGTAAACTCAACCTTCACAAATCACTACAGAAAATAATGCACTCACATCATAGGGAGGGAAATAAGAAAACTAGTGCATTTTTTAACAACAAGCCATCATATGATTAGTTTTTCCCTTTGAACCTGGTTATAGGATCTCTAGTCCCCAGGTTGGGTTTCCTCATATATGACTCAAGGATTTATCCCCTTCAATCCCATCCCCCTCGCTGTGCTCCAGACCTTTTCTCTTGTTAAGGCCTTAGTAAGAGGATTTGCAAGATTATCACAAGATTTGACATAATTAACATTAATGGTACCATTTGTCAAATACGATCTTACATTATTGTGTTTCCTCCTTATAGGTCTGGATTTACCATTGTAATAACGATTTTGAAAACTACCAATCGTAGCGGTGCAATCGCAATGAATTAAAATAGGAGGAATTGGTTTTTTAAAATAAGGTATTTGAAATAATAAATCTCTTAACCAATTCGCTTCCTCACTAGCTGAAGCTAAGGCAATTAGTTCAGCCTCCATGGTAGAGTTAGCAATTATAGTTTGTTTTTTTGATCTCCAACAAATAGCACCACTACCCAAAGTGAAGACATAACCAGTGGTAGAACATGAATCACCTGATAAAGTGTTCCAATCTGCATCACAAAAGCCTTCAAGTACAACAGGATATTTTTTGTAGAACAAACCATAATTTTTTGTTCCAATTAAATATCTCATAACTCTTGTTATAGCATGCCAATGTTCATTACCTGGCGTGCTTGTAAACATGTCAAGTACTCGTACTGCATATGCAATATCAGGCCTAGTGAAATCAGTCACATATCTCAAACTTCCGATTATGCTAGCATAGTCCTTTTGATTTGTTACATCATTTTTCATTTTCAACAGGAAATAAGTGAACACTTGAATAAAAAGGATAGCAACATGCTTGCAATCAAGAAAGTTATATTTTTTCAAAATTTTCTCAACATAATATGACTGGTCAAGGAAAATTCCATCACATGTTCTTGTTATTTTTATTCCAAGAATAAGATTTGCCTCACCAAGATCTTTCATATCAAAATGGCTTCTAAGAATAGTTTTAGCTACATCAATAACATTCATGTTAGAGCCAAAGATCAATAAATCATCAACATATAGGCAAATAAACACATGTGAATTATTCCAAGACTTATGATATATGCACTTATCACACTCATTTGTTTTAAAACTATTTTCAATCATGCAGGAATCAAACTTTTCATGCCATTGCTTTGGTGCCTGTTTCAAGCCATATAGGGATTTAGTAAGTTTACACACTTTACTTTCTTGGCCTGCTTGAAAAAAATACTCGGGTTGATCCATATAAATTTTCTCATTTAGGTCTCCATTTAAAAAAGCTGATTTTACATTCATTTGATGAATTTACAAATAAAACATTCCAGCAATAGCAATTAAAAGTCTTATGGATGTAATTCCTGTTACCGGTGAAAATGTATCAAAAAATTCTAGGCCTTCTAGTTGTTTAAAACCTTTTGCAACTAGTCTAGCCTTATATTTATCAATAGATCCATCCGGTTTCAACTTTTTTCGTAACACCCTTTTGCAACCAATAGTTTTACAACCCTGTGGTAAATCAACTAACTTCCAAATTTTATTAGAAATTAGTAATTTGATTTCATCATTTACAGCCTCTTTCCAAAAAATAGAATCATGTGAAGATAATATTTTTTTCAAAGTGAGTGGGTCATCTCCAACATTAAACACATAAAAATCAGGACCAAAATCTTTTTCTACTCTAGCTCTTTTACTTCTTCTTAACTCAAAATCATCAATTTTTTTATTTTTCAAAGTAGAAGTAGAAGAACTAGGTAGTGACAAAATATTTCGTTCAATCCTTTGACCCCCACTATTTTTAGAATCAAATGGAAATTTATTTTCATGAAAAATAGCATCACCGGATTCTGTTATAATATTATCTTCAATATTAAAGAATCTATAGGCTGTACTATTTGAAGCATAACCAAGAAAAGCACAAGTAGTAACTTTCTTACCCAACTTTGTAATTTTGGGATCCATTGGCCTCACAAAGGCTAGACAACCCCAAACTCTTAGATATCCGAAACTTGGCTTGTAACATTTCCATAATTCAAAAAGTGTCAATTTTGACTTTTTATGAGCCACACGATTCAACACATAATAAAAAGTCAAAATAGTTTCACCCCATAAATTTAAAGGTGCATGTGACTCAATAAGCATGACATTAGTCAACTCAGCCAAAGTTCTATTTTTCCTTTCCGCTACATCATTAGATGAAGGAGAATAAGGAGGAGTAGTTTCATGAATTATTCTCAATGATCTAACAAAAGAATTAAACTCATTTAACTTATATTCACGACCTCCATCACTTCTAATTCTTTTTATTTTTCTTTCAAACTGATTTTCAACTTCACGGAGATAAACTTTAAAGTTCTCAAAAGCATCACTTTTATTTTTCATCAACTAAACATATGTAAACTTAGAAAAATCATCAATAAAAGTGATAAAATATCTATTACCTCCACGAGTTAAAATTCCTCCAAGTTCACAACTATCAGTATGAACTAATTCTAACAAATCAGTTTTTCTTTCAACTTGAAAATGAGGCCTTTTAGTGATTTTGACTTTACTGCAAGCCTCACACTTTTCAAAATTCTTTTTAACCATTGGGATTAATCCCAAACTACTCATGATTCCAACATAACAATCATTAATATGACACAAACGAGCATGCCAAAAATTGGTAGTAGAAAGCATGTAAACAGAAGTAGAAACTTTATTCATCTCAACATTTAGATTGAAAATCCCATCACAAGCATTCCCATTTCCCACAAAAATATCCTTCTTCACAATTACATATTGATCAGATTCAATAATATGTTTAAAGCCTGCTTTATTAAGAAGAAAACTAGATATCAATTTTTTTCTCATGGAAGGAGTATATAGTACATCTTTCAAAGTTAATACTCTTTCAGAAGTAAAATACAATTCAACATCTCCCATTCCAAGCACTTGAGTTGTGTGAGAATCACCAAGCATGATGGTTTTGGGCTCCTCAAAATGAGTATATTTTTTAAACCAATCTTTGTCATAACAGACATGACTGTTTGCACCAGAATCAGCCCACCATCCATCAACACTCTCAACCATGTTTAAGTCGGTAATCACCACCACAAAAGTTTCTTCGGTAACGTTTGCCTGAGGGTTAGGACCACGTTTCCAGAATATGCAAAATCGAGTAATATGCCCACTCTTGCCACAAACAAAGCACGGTCCCTTATCTTGAACCTGTTGATTTTGTGCTTGATATTTTCACCATTATTTTTCTTGGGAGGTCTACCATTATTTTTCTTGAATTTTTTCTTCTTAGGCTTCAAGGAAGTATTTTTGTGAGATTCAGGAGTAGCATTATTTGAAGTAATTTAATTTACCTTCATTGTGATGTTGCTCTCTTCTGTTTGTAAAAGTTCATCTTGGCCCCTTGCCTCTTCTTCCATGCGGATTTTCATTATCAAGGTTTCAAGAGAGGTTTCCTTTTGTTTGTGGCGCATAGTTTTTTTAAAATTCCTTCCAAGAAGGTGGAAATTTATCTACTATGCCACAAACAATAAGGTTGTCCCCAATTTTGACCTCCTCGGACTTTAGCTCTCCAACAATCATTATAAAATCTTGAGCTTGGTCTCCCACTGATTTATTGTCCACCATTTGGAAACGAAAAAATCTACTAGCGGCATATTTTTTCGCTCCAGCCTCTTCGGTATCATATTTACTCTGCAATGCTTTCCAAATTTCCTTTGCACTAGAGTAAGTTCTATCATAATAATCATAAAAATTATCAGATAGAAAATTAAGAATATAATACCGACACTTATAGGAATCACCATCGTACTTTTCCACTTTCTCTAGATGAGAAATAGTTTCATCATCTTTCATAGAGGTGATGTCTTCTTTATTAGGATTGTTCTCAGTTAACACATAAGAGACATTAAGAAGACTTAAGTAGCAAAGTATTTTACCCTTCCATCTCTTGAAATGGTTACCATTGAACCGAAATGGCTTGTTAAGGTCTCCCATCTTGACATCCGCGGTTTTTTTAATTGTAGCCATTATGAATCTCCTTAAAATTATTAGTGAAAAATTACAAAATAATAGAATTACAAGATACAATTGAAAATAAAAAGAAGAAATAAAAATATCTTCAGGTTGAGGCGCGGATATCTCGCTCTCTTTAAGAAGATTCAAGCCCACTGCAACAAATATTTTTCACCGATCCAGCAGTAGTCCTTCATGACTTGTCCCCTCCAGGATACAACAGCCTTAACACAAAGTATAACTCAACAACTCTGGACAAGAGTTGAGTCCAAAGATCCACAAAAAGAACACCTTCCTTCAACTAATAAAAACACTCTTTTTGGACAAACTTTATGCACTCTATATTTTTCTTATGTCTCTAAACCAAATGAAGACCACCACTATTTATAGTTGGGGATGTCTTCCTAGCAATGAATAGGAACATAATGGGGTAGTAAATAGTGAAGATAAATGACCTAAAGGTTACATAGGTTACAAAGATTAATGGAGGAATAAAGAGTGAGGTAATGGAGATTGAATGGAAAAGAAGTGATAGCCACCAACGGCTAAAACATGCTGCCAGAAAAAGATTTGTGGTTGTAACATATATGCACCAACTCTGGGAGTAGTATGCAGCAATCAATATTTCCATTAACATTAGCACATGATGAGAAGTCAACCAACGGCAACATTTTTTCATAAAATGTCACACACACTAACACCTAACATCTCAATACTTTACACAATTTAAAAAATCAAACAGTCGCCACATTAGGAATCAAAGTAGACACGAGAGTAATTAGTATTACTTTTTAGAGGGAAGAGAACTGAGACAACGAGAAGAGCTTCCTACGACCACTGACCCACCAACAGATGAGCAAAAGAACTTGAACGAAAATAGAAAATCCAAGGGGATAAGGCATAAGTAACCCCCTAGGCTATGATCGAAATATCAGAAACATACCTAAATTTAACTAAGGTTCTATTACCCCTGAACTCATTTTTTTCGTATTTTTGTACACCTTTTGTTCTGACGTGGCACCTTCAACCATCCAAGTTGGTTGTATTTGTACACACTCGTCTGCCACGTGTGTAAGCAATATATTATTTTCTTTTAATTAAAAATTATTTTTTTATAAAACAAATAAAAAATATTTTAAAAAATGTTAATTTTTTTTAAAAAAAAATATTCTTATTTTCTTTATCTTGTATGTAAACTAAGTTAATATACATTTTCTTTTATCTTGTATCGAAACTTTTTATTTTTACCTACATTCATTATTTTTTCTCTTTTATTTTTCTATTGATTTTATTTTCTTTGTCTTTCGTTTTAATTTGATTTCAAATTTAATTCCAAATGTCTTGCATTCAAAATAAGTTAATTTTGAATGATTATCAAACTAAGTGAAGAAAATCAAATAAAACATAAAAATATTAAAACGTTAAAATTAAAAGATACTTTTAATTATTTTTAAAAAATACACATAATTTTTAAAAAATAATTAAAAGTGAAAAGATAATAAATTAATTAAAAAAAGTTTAAAGTGAAAAGAAATAAAAATAATTAAATATATATAAGTTAATATCAATAAATATGTGTACTAACTAATTATGAAGTTACCAATTAAAACAATGACATGTGTCCAATTTGTGCACTCATCACTTTCCTTCAAGAGAGTGTGCACACTCACTATGCCATGTCAGCGTTTGTGGTGTATTTATTCCATTTTAATTTAGTTTAGTGGGGTTATAGGACCCTAGTTTAGTTTAGTTGTGTCTTTGAGATTTCAGTCATAGACTAGGAGGTACTTGTGCTTTATCCCAAAATCTGAGGCTCAAGCCTTCGTGGGTTCGATTTCGAAGAATACTATTCTCCAACCTTCATATTTCAATTCTCTGCCTCTAAATGGCCACCAATACCATGTATTTATAGCAAAAAATTTAGATTTGAATTCCAATAGCCGTTTGAGCGGGAGATGAGAGATTGATTGGATATAATGAAAGGAAAGACAAGTAAGAGGAGAACATTACCCCAAAAATCTGGATTTGATGTGATATCTTCTGATTCACATTAGATTTGGGTAAGATTTTTGTCTAAGACAAAGTCAACAAATCTAGCCCGAGGTGTGCAATCTTTGAAATGGAGAGAGGGGCTTACAGGAGTGATGTTATTTGGATGAAGAACTAGGGTTCTTGGCTTGACTTTTGCCGTTGGGAAGAAGAAAGGGGAGGGGTAGGCGCGTGAAAGTTGGAAAAGAAAAAGTGAGACGAACGCGTGAGGGCGTGGGAATATAGGGTGTACTATTATGTGCGTGTATATGTAAAAATATATTTCTATATATGTGCAGATGTACAAGAGTTAAGAAAATGGCCCATTTTATTTAAAACTTGACCATTTGAGCTGCTATTCTAATCAAATTGAGTTAAATAACAAAATGTGGCCCAAAATTTAAGATGAGATGGATAATAATTGATTAATTATTTGATCTTCTTAATTTAAACAAGAAAAAATAATTATCAAGACATAAGTTCATTACTTAAAATAGAGAAGTAATTATACAAAATTATAAAATTCACTAATTTAAAGGAAACTAGTTCTGACGCACGTGTGTTGCACGTGAATATCAAACCATACACTACACTATTTTTAAAAATAATATAAATATTATTAAATAAAAAATTAAGTAAACAATTATAAAATGAATGATAAAGTAAGTATAATTTCCTATGAATAGTGGACGTAAACTTTCTTATGATTACTACAGAAAGTTAGTAACTCTTAAAATCTCTTAGTTACACCCTTAAATATACTTTCTCCTCCCTCCTCCATAGTGCATGACTTAGTTTTTTTTGTGTTGTTTGAGTTCTTACTTTTAATATAATAATTATCTAGATAGTCCTCTCGTTTGAATACTAAATTGGGTGTTTTAAGTTGGGGGTATTACAGTAATTTAACATTCAACTTAGAGAGTTCATGCTTTTAAGATAGTATAGATAGATAGATAGTATAGATAGATAGATAGATAGATAGATAGATAGATAGATAGATAGATAGATAGATAGATAGTATAGATAGATAGATAGATAGATAGTATAGATAGATAGATAGATAGATAGATAGTATAGATAGATAGATAGATAGATAGATAGATAGATAGTATAGATAGATAGATAGATAGATAGTATAGATAGATAGATAGATAGATAGTATAGATAGATGGATAGATAGATAGTATAGATAGATGGATAGATAGATAGTATAGATAGATAGATAGATAGATAGATAGTATAGATAGATAGATAGATAGATATTATAGATAGATAGATAGATAGATAGTATAAGTCTTTACCGGTTACCGTTTGAGCCGGACTAGCTGTACCCATATCTGGTACAGTAGATATCTTAGCATTCAGAGGGGAATGCACACCCATCTCATCCATTTTGTTTAGAGATGGAGAACTCGTCTGAGTGTTTGTATTTGTCTGAGAGGAAGATTTATCTTTTAGTAGTTTCATAAGTCTGGTATTTTCTTGGAGTAGGGCTTCTTTCTGGGTATTGAGTCTTTTAAAGGCAGACTAATTGTAGATTCTGTATAGATAGATAAAATATTCCACCATTGTTGGTCATGTCTACTTCTATTAATCATATTACTGACTTACTTACATCTGCCCATCTATCATCATAAACTACTACTAATACTTTTGTTCCTAATTTTTTTCTAGTTAATCCTTTTATTTCTATTACTATTAATCCCATATGCATTAAATGTCTTTTAAAATATTCCACCATTGTTGGTCATGTCTACTTCTATTAATCCTATTACTGACTTACTTACATCTGCCCATCTATCATCATAAACTACTACTAATACTTTTGTTCCTAAATTTTTTCTAGTTAATCCTTTTATTCCTATTACTATTAATCCCATATGCATTAAATGTCTTTTAAAATTCTTTATCTCTTTTAGTGATTCTGAGTTAATTAAGTCAAGAGTGATTCCTTTATCTCCGATCGCAGATACTTGTTCTTCTCTATAATGTCTATATAAATGGGATGTACTAAAAACTTTTGTCCTGTATAATATTTTAGGGTTCAAGAGTTTTAACTGGTTTTGTTGGAATATTTGAAGGTTTTTATCCATATCTATTACTTCATCTAGCTGTTGATCATTTTCTTCTCTACGTCTACTAAAGATTCGTGATATCATAGTATTGCTTATTCTATTTTCTGAGCAGCTGGGTCTTGGTCTAGTTGGAAGAATGTCCATTTTTCCTTTTTCTTTATTATTTTTTCCTTTTGTGGTGTAATTTCTATTTTATTTAATTTGTTAATTAATTCTTCTACTCCCTGGTTGTTAAAGGATTTTTCTTTTTCTTTTGATATTTTATCTAACTTGTTATTTGTTTCTATTAGTAACGCTATTATAATTTGATTTTGTTTTATGATTATATGGTCAGACTTTGATCCTGGTATATGTTCTCGATAGTCTTGTGGGAATGGTATTGATTTTTCCAATAATTCTATCGCTTCTTCTTTATATTTATCTATCCTTTTCATGAAAGGGCAATCCCTTTTAGTTCTTTTAGTCTTTCTTTTATGTCAGATAGTTCTTTAAATAAGTCTTTGATTTTTTGTGGCCAATCTTCTAAATCTTCTTTTGTAGGTAACTTTTTGTTTTGTAATAGTATTTTCTTTTCTAATTCTTCTTCCTGTATTTTTATGAAGTCAAAATTCTTTTCTAGTTTTATTAAACTATTTTTATATTTATCTTGTATATTTTGTATTTCTTCTAATGCGGATTTAGTATTTTTGTTACTTTCTTGGAGTTTTTCGCTAAGATTAATTATTAGATCTACTAGCGTATTGTACTGTTTATCGTTACTATGTAGGATATGTTCTCCGTAACTAAAGTTACACCTAACTATCGTTTGGTCTGATAGGCTTCTATATTTTTTCTCAGGGTGTATTTTTAAGTCTAAATATTCTAGTTGTTTTAACTTATCTATTTTATCCAGTAGGTAGGCTATAGACGAAGTATCTTGTTTCTTTTAGAAGCTTTATTTTGTTATAGTTCCAATTTATTACCTCAGTTAATCTTTCTATTTCTATTTCTATGGATGTAATTGTAAGATTACTTATTAAATGTATATTTAGGATGGATGTTGAGAGAGTTTCTATTCTACTTTCACGTATTAATTCTAAATATTCTATTAAAGTTTTTCTTGTTATTATTGCTTTTTGTGCGGCCTTGTTATGGATATAACAATACCAATTTAGGATTTGAAAATCTTTTAAATACGGATGTTTTAACATGAAAAATATTTATCCTAAGGGTGCGTGATAAGAAAAGGTACTCTTATAGTATTCTATTCTTATTTCTATATTGTATATATCACTAGCTACTGCGGTAATTTCCCAATATAATCTATTTAATAGGTGATTTACTTGATAATATTCGTCGTATTGTTCCAAAAATGTTTTAAGTCTTTTAAGCCACCTATATTTCTTTTCGTAACGAAGGCGCTCTAATTGTTCCCTATTAATATTTTTATAAGTAATACTAACTTGTTTTGCATACAAACTTCCTTTCATATACTGGTTATATCTACTTATCTTTTTGGTCTTTAGAATCTTCTCGCTCTGATACCAATATGATTTAGATTTAAATATAAACTAAATTGTTTCAGATTCTCTTTTTGATGGTTTGCTCTGTTTGTTGGAATTGTTTCAGATTTTTATGGTTTGCTCTTTTTGTTGTAAAAACCTACTCGGTACTCACTCTCCTCTTGTTCTTAGTTCAAAATAACTAAACTATTCCTATCATAATAAAATACAAATTGTCCCACTAAAAATTTGTAGTTTCACTCCTCAATCAAATTTAAAA
Source organism: Solanum etuberosum (assembly GCA_029582245.1). Lineage (NCBI taxonomy): Eukaryota > Viridiplantae > Streptophyta > Magnoliopsida > Solanales > Solanaceae > Solanum > Solanum etuberosum. Next base: position 132,679 of record JAJONR010031825.1, read on the forward strand.
ATTGTTCCATTAAACTTTATTTATTTCACAAGGTTAAAAATTTGTAACAAACATACTTATTGTTCAATAAAACATTTTTGAAATCAATATATTCCAAACAATATTTTTTGTCATACCAAACACACACAAAGAAAGCCTGCGTGTGGCAAACTTCGGAATAAATCATCATCAGTATTCCCCTGTCATCCAGATTCTTAAAACATTTCATTCTTATGTTTTACAGTTAAAAGATCAAATCATATTCACCGGAAAAAACTTTATGGGAAGTAGGAGTTATGATAATCTAAAACCACATGATATATTTACAAATCTTAATTAAGTACAAGATTTTATGTAATGGACCTTCAGGTAATTTCCTTCACTTATCTTCTCAATATCTAGAGATTTTTTGAGAATGACATTTCGGACGCGTGGTCGTTTGTTTGGATTTTTTGCAAGTTTTAATGTTTTGGAGCTTATGATGTTTGAACGATTGACGCTGGTCTAAACTTCAGTTAACGGTATTCTAACGCTTTTATTAGGTCTATATAACATTGAGTTTGGTCTAGAAGAACCTTTGGTAGGGGCCTCGAGGCTTCTATTATTATTCTGAGCCACCCTGTTGATTTAGGCATAAATAAGAGTTTGGGTATATATATATAGAGTGATCATAAATTAAGATATACAACTATTAGGTTCGTGGGTTTGTGGTCCGTGCCTAAAGCAACTCTTTTCCATTTGCGAATATTTAAGAAGTCATCTCCTGATTATATATATATATATATATCTTTTTGATGGTTTGCTCTTTTTGTTGGAATTGTTTCAGATTTTTATGGTTTGCTCTTTTTGTTGTAAAAACCTACTCGGTACTCACTCTCCTCTTGTTCTTAGTTTATAAGTTTTGAATTAGTATTCTGATTATCTCCCCCTTTTTTTTTCTTTTTTTTTCTTTTTTAATTAACTAGACTTTGTCTACACATGAATCCATTTTTACCGTTCATATCTTTTTCTTAACCTTTACTCCTAACGGCTGTCTTCTTTAACCACACCCCGCATATGGCTACAACTTCGTCCTAAATTTGACGGACATATAACGTAGCCTTCTCAAAGCTAGGAATTTATAGGTTAATCCATAGAAGTCATTAAGAAGTTAAGAAACTAACCATGTACTGAGTAACATAGATTCATGCGTAAAAATTTTTATTATATAAAAACAAATATGCATAGTTTCATATTAACAAAATTAAACAAACATAATATACATATGGGAGATAATTTTCAGAAACATAATTAAAAACTTACATTGTTAAGAACGAGGGGAGTTTTCCCTTTCGAGAAGACCCCAAAAACTTGCAAAGAAACTTCAAATCTTTATCTAACACGCTCTTAGTAATAATAGAAACTTGACTTATTCACGAAGGGTTCTTGGGT